>JAHLTZ010000045.1:0-151723 GCA_025786725.1 Syncephalis fuscata | reverse complement strand
GTTGGCCATGTGTAGAAAGATTGATCAAATATTAATAAAAGCCATTGATTGCAATTCCATATCGTTCCGCAGCTGTTATTGTTGTTACTATGTACAGTGTGGTTTCTTGCATCTAAATGGTCTGTTCTATTTTACAATCTTCTAATGTTGCATTTTAGGCAGATTTACGCTGTAAGATACTCGCCTATAGTGACAAAAGGTAGAATGATTAGCATTTCTGATGTTCACCATTTTCTTGAGCATTTTTGATATCAACTTGGTAGGCGCAGTTTATTTGCCAACCACTGATCAAGCAAATGGCCTCCGCCATATGCAATAATGATAGGTTGAGTGTCTTCACCAGGAAGATCTTGTGGCGGCAGTTGTAACCAGAATATACGGCATGCCGTTGATGCTACTTGAACAAATGTTAATGTGAAATAAGAGAAACAAAAACCAGAAATTGAATAACGTTTTTTATTGATGCTCAAATACGCATGCTATTTATATTGTTATATTCAACATTATCACATAATATATTACTGAATAGAACAACAAGATAGCGATAGGAAAAGATGACGAAATGGATAAATAAAATGCGGAGTCAAAGTACAATAGAAACATTAAAGCCATTTAATACTAAAGTTGTTGCTATAAAACATACTACCAATAAATTACTGAGTGTAGTAGGAAATACAATCAAAGCCAATGTTTCTTAAAGACAAGTGTAGCCATAGAAAGCGTCGTTATTAAAATAATGAAACATAGTCATATTCTAGACGATGAAGCAATAGACCAATGGTTTATATGAATGAATAAATAGTGCGATGTTAATGCCAGCAGAAACATGCACAGTATATTCAGTACAATGGCCAGTGGTGAACCAAGGCCTTCTGATTTTTTACCATCTATTAGTATAAGAAATCAAACTGACACTGTTGCATCAACATCATAATTAAATGTAATATTCTATTGTAAGTAACATGAAATACTATTTAATATTTGTTTTGATATTGAAAATAATGCAGATTAATTGACACTGATTGATTCAATCAGAGTTGATGTGGCACTACAACAAACCACTTCTCAGTAGTAAAAACTGATTGACGGTTTATTGTTCGAGTTATTGATCTTTTTGTCCTTCAGTTTAAGGATGGGGACTCAAAGTACAATAGCTTCGTAAAATCAACGATAAAATAGGTGTGATGTATTAAATCAAACGCGCTCTTTTTCTTTTTCAGTTTAACGACATTTCATTGCTGCTATTGTCGCCACTACTTGATTGATTCTTGTCCAAACAACGGCTACAACATGAGTTCTCGTGCCAACAAAGTATTTTTTGATATTGCCATTGCTGGCAAACCAGGTAGATATGCTAAACTGCAACTGGCTTAGTAACTAATTACAAATAGCTGGCCGTCTGGTATTCAAACTATTTAACGAGACGGTACCAAAGACCGCAGAAAACTTCCGAGCCCTCTGGTATATATTAAATAAAATAAACGTTTATTCTATTGCTTATACGCTGTCTTGAACAATATAGCACGGGAGAGAAAGGAAAGGGCGTCTCAGGCAAGCCACTTCATTTCAAGGGCAACAGATTGTAAGTAATAGATCCGTCTAATGAATTACAAAAAGCAACACTATTAATACTATTTAATTAGCCATCGTATTATTCCTCAATTTATGGCTCAAGGTAGATTAAAGATTTAAATAACGGATTAATTATTATATACCCATTTTAACGATATTGTGTATATAATGGCTTTTATCTAAATAGGTGGAGGTAAATAATTGTTAATAAATCCATTACTTGTAATTAAAACACATTTTACACCATTAGATTTCACCATGGGCGATGGCCGTGGTGGCGAGTCGATTTATGGTGCTAAATTTGCTGAGTAAGTTGATTTACAATAATTAGCATTTTACTTACTATAATGACTTAGTGAGAACTTTAACCTCAAGCATACCGATAAGGTAGATTACTATTGATGCACTGATTCGTAGATTGTAGTATGTTGACGATCATTTGTTCATAGGGCATTCTGAGTATGGCCAATGCGGGCAAGGTATGTTAATTAATGTACTGTTGGATTATTAACCAAGTCTATCATTATAGAATACAAACGGCAGCCAATTCTTTATCACGTTCAAGTCCACGCCATGGCTGGATGGCCACCACGTTGGTAGGATGGAGTAAATGGATAAAAGTATATATCTACTAACTATTACATCGGTCTAGTGTTTGGTCAAGTATCTGAAGGTTTGGAGGTCTTAAAGGAAATGGAAAAGGCTGGCAGTTTGGATGGTACCACAACGGTAAGAAAACCACCTGAACATCAAACCATTTTTGTCAATAGCTAAATCAACTATGTGTTAAACCCAATAGAAAGTTGTAGAGATTCAAGATTGCGGAGAACTACCATCAAACTAAGCATGGAATGGGTCATATGATTGTCGGACAATTTAATAAAGCCAGTTTTTGGTTATCTATATCGTTTCATTAACTAAACCAGCCGTTTATTCCTTTTCTTCCCCTTTTTACTACTAGCAACATTTTAGCAATAGTATTCATAATATTAATTATAACTATTAATATAATAATAGTCATATTAGCAGTCATATCAACAGCAGTGCAATAATAATAGTAACATTAACAACAGCAACGCCTAGCCTATACGTCTGAGTTATCATTACGAGTTATCTTTGGTAACTATTCTATTTCTCCTGAATAAATATTCACTTGACTGCAACTACCAATACTAGTACTCATCTTGAGTATTCACCGTTATTAACATTAAAAAACTATACTGCGTTTTCTATGAATCGAGTGGATTTAAAAGTTGTATTATTGGGGGCCGCAGGTGTGGGTAAATCCTCGCTGCTTGAACGATACGTTTACGATCGTTTTACTGAAGCAGGATGTCATGCGGTAAGTGGGCATTTGCTTGATTACAATAACTGACCTTATCGTTATAGACGGTTGGTGCAGCATTTGGCCGTAAGCATGTACTTGTAGCAGGCAATCGAAAGCACCACCTTATGGGTATTTGGGATACAGCAGGCTCAGAAAGATATGCGGGTATGACAAAAATGTATTATCGTGCGGCGTCAGCGGCCATTCTATGCTACAGTCTTACAGATCCCGAGTCGTTGGATCGCTGTCGCCGATGGGCCAACGAATTACGACAATGTGAGCCCAGTTGTCGGCTTTTTCTTTGTGGTGTTAAGGCCGATTTAGTGGCCCCTCTCATCACAGCTGTTGAATCAACGCTGGGCAAAAGACAGCGGCAAGGCACAAGGCCATTTTCGTTTTTAACACCTGCTGAGTTATATGGCCAAAAAGATAATGAATACTATGCGTCATGTAATGGCACTGATAACACTTCTACTATAAGTTTGAATAACTTGCCCCTTGAACAGTTAAATACATCTACTGAATGTGTAGTCGATCAATCTTACGCTAAATCAAGGGGTGATTCGGGTATCAACTTGGCAACAGAGTCGGCAGTTTCACTTGCTATTGACTTACCGGTTTTTGGTCTACACCAGAACAACAGTAGTGGTACATTGGCCGTGGCAACAACCCATACTACCAACACGACTGTACTAACTTCGACACCGTCCAGCTATAACAACACTTCATCCTATCGCACTATAGCCGTAGGTACGTTTGCTTCTTCGCTATCTCCGATAAAGTCTTCGCAACGACGTCGTACGTGTTCATGTCCATCTCAACCAGCCTGGATCAGTACTAAAACATCTCCTGTTAAATTTATTGATACTATATATGACAGTGAAGAAGAAGAAGAAAAGAACGATTATTATAACAGCACTACTATAGCACAATATTCTACTATACAACAATCTAAATACAACAAAAAGCTATTGCCGCGTTCAATCACCGCACAAATGGTTGAACAAATAGCTAGTGAAATAGAAGCGACAAATCGATTTGAGATTTCGAATCGAACAGGTGCTGGCGTTGCTGCTATGTTTCAAGGTAAGTCAAATATAATTGTAATTTTTTATACAATTAAAAGTTCTAATTATTGAAATAGCAATAGCTGAAGACTGGGCTCAAGTGGCCAATCAAAACAAAAAAATGGATAATACATCCACAGGTAAATAGCTAATTGATGCAATGAAGATTATATTAATTAATTTATTATTGTCTAGTACGTTTAAGTGGTAAATCACATCGTACTTATGGATGCTGTTAGCAAATTTAATAATATTATGTTGTTAGTGAAGTTTGCACAATTGAGTAGTGTTAGTTTAAATAAAAGTTCTATTTATTATATGTAAAGCTGTAATGTAAAAAATAATAATGTGTATCGTTTATTGTCATGCTAATGATTACATGAGTAATATTAAAGTCTACACTGCTCAGCTATTGAATGCTGTTAATGATTTGAATACAATTCAACCAATATCTATTCTCTACAACAAAGTAATTAAAGTAATTATAAACTTATTCTTTAAGTTAATTATAACAAGTATTATTATTATTTTATTAGCATTTAGTATGATTGGGGGTCGGAGTGATTACATTGAACTAATATTTATTTTATTGAACATGGAACAAGTGGTGAAAAATATTAATGATTAAATTATCACATTATAGTATGACTTGGTAGTCAAATGACTAAATTTAATAACATTTGCGTAATTGAGCTAAATATTTTTTCTATTGAACATGATGGTGGGTGGTGAATGACATCAATCATCAAATACTCATCATCGTAGATTTATTATCCAGTATGCATATATCCACCATTTACCTATATCATTCCCACTCTATTTTACATTATTATATATGATTTTATGTTATACTGGACACATTCTATTGTTTATATGTTCCAATGCACTCCACTCATTCCTCTCATTATACTATATGCACTATAGCTTTAACATTATTTTATATACTTTCTTATCGTATATTTATTATTCTATATATTATTCTATAATTGTCTAGACTCCCTCTATCCAAATCTGTTTTTATGTTCGTTCTAGCTTTATTGTTAATAAATCTCAACTCATTCATTTAACAAGCTATATGTAATTGAAACTTATAACAATATGTCAATTTTCAGTATAGCATAAAACAATATATAACATTCTAGACATACATTGTTAACGGTATAGGTAAACGGTGGATATATGCGTACTGGATAATAAATCCACAATGATAAGTATTTGATATTTAATGCCATTCACCACTCATCATCATGTTCAATAGATTGGATATTGTTAGATTTAGTCATTTGACCACCGATCACAATAAATGTGATGATTTGATGATTAATGAAATTTACCACTCGTCTCCATCTTCAATAAATTAAATGTGTAGTTCAACTGCGTAAATAGTATAAGTTTAATCATTTGATCCTTAAATCACAGTAAATATTTAATAAACATTTTGATAGTATTGTTAAAATGAACAGTGTCAATGTCGCTGTATTAGATTAATTGCAATATGTTTATCTTTTATTTAATTAATAAACTAAATAAGATATATGGTAACATATTGTTATTATTCTGCTTGGAGTAAGTAATAAGCAATACCACTAACATTGCACTAATTTTGAATGACCTATAATAAAAATAGTAGATAGTAATTATATTTTATAATAAATGGATTTTAAAAAGAATTTAGACTTATAATTTGTTCTTTCTTTTAGCAATTAGTATGAGTATTATTCTATTTATTAAGGTAAATAATATCTTTGCAATAAGTTACATAGTTGATAACAATTAACAATTATTTTACAGAAGGCCTAAGTTGTTGGTAAGAATATCAATTGAAATTGTTACTTGAAATCAGCAGGACCGGATGTTTATTTGCAAGCTAATCATGCGTATTGATAATGTGATGCAAATCATATGATAATAGTAGTAGTAATTAATTCGGATTGCCAATTGGTAATCGATATAACTAAGCTTTAACACCAAATAATTAAATATTCGAAATAGTAACAATGGATGCTATAACATTTAAAAAACAATACAATTTTAGTATAATTTAATATGATACACTTGTATCTGCGTTGTAATAGTTTCATCTTATTAATCAAATAATAAGCAGCTATATTTAAACGGTGTTTATTAATTTTAATAACCATTTAATTATTACCTAATTATGCCACTTTAGATTAAGAGATATTGCCATAAATGAAAGCTTATCCACAGTTTGAGCAACCTGAACCGCTAATGGAAATGAAAGCTTATCCACAGATTGAGCAATCGAACCCGCTATTGATAGTCCATTAGCTTCATAGTTTTCAATAATACGAAGCATCAATGGATTGGGATTCTTTGGTAGTTTATATTGAAGCTCAGCAGCTAACTTGTATGAATGCAATGTTGCTATAAAGTCCAATTGATCTGGTGTGTTTAAAAGCAGTGCTGGATAAGTTTTGTTGGCATTGACATTGTGTAATGGAGAATACCGTAATAAATATTCAAAATCACTTTTAACATCAGGATTGCCAATCTCGTTGTCCAGGCACTTCCAAAAGGAAACTTATAAAATCGTAGCATATCCGTAAGACCATAATTGGCTAGACCGCATCCAACAATTCGGGCGCCTGATTAGCAGCAGTGGTAACTAGTAAGCCGCCAGTCCGTCACCTTGAAGTGTTAGCAATGACGGTTTGGTGTAGCCTTGCTCAGAAAGATATTTGGCAGCACTTTGGAAGTCGTCAAAAGTGTTTTGCTTCTTTTGTAACATACCATCTTTACGCCACTCGGAGCCATATTCGCCGCCACCGCGTATGTTAGCGACAGCCACAATACCATTGAAATGTTTGAGGAAAACACCCCATAGCGTATTGAATTGTGGTTTTTGTGATTGAGAGGAACTGCCGTCACTAAATAAGATGGTTGGGTGACTTTTGTCGAGTGAAATTCCTTTGCGTGCTGTAATAAACATAGGAAACTCTACGTTGTCCTTGCTTTTAACGAATACCTGGCGTGTTTCAAATTCCTCGGGATTGAATCCAGGCGTTTTCAATTCATTTACCACAGATAGTGTATTTGATTTAGCATCATAACGGTAAATGGTACCTCGACTCAAAAAAGATTGCACTGAAAAGAATACTTCGGTATGTCTAAAGTGTGTAAATATCTTTCACTGAGCCCATAGGCAATGGTATATCACGGATTTTTTTGCCAGTGCTAAGCTGATGGATCGATAAAACATTTTTTGCATCTTTCATATAGTTAAGCAAGAGATAATCGCCTCCTACAGGATATGCATCATTTAAAATGTCTTTTTCATGCTGAGGAATCAAATCGATGAATCCCTTTTTGGAGCTGCCATGTCATATGTAATAACTTTAGAACGAGGAGCATTCTTGTCGGAATAGAAATAAAAGCGATCCCCAACATTGGTAATGCTATAAAATTGATTTAGCTAAATTAACTATATGTATATTGTCACCTACTAATTATGATAGCCATTCATATCATTTGCTATCTTGTTGAATGTAATATTTTTTGGTACACTTCCATCTTTACCCATACGAGCCATCCATACATCTTCGTTACGTTTATTATCAGTAACTCTTATTACTAGCCAGCGGCCATCATCGCTTGTCAAAGCAAATGTATTATATGTAGGAGCTTCAGGATATTCAACGATTAGTTGATCGCTCGACTGTTGCGTACCAAGACGATGGTAGTAAACTTTAGCATTCTCTCTGCTGCTTGTTTTGGTGTTAGCAGCTTTGTCGCCGCCACTTGGTTCTGGATAACGCTAATCAATTGTAAATAAATAAATAAATATAAACAATGTGAATAATAGCTATAACTTACTGTGTAAAAGAAGCCGAGTTCATCGTGGGACCAGGCAATATCAAAGAGCTTAAGCCACTTGACTTCATCAGTTGCATCCTGGCCAGCCTTGCAATGTGGGCTGTCTTCAACACAACGTACGCGTATGGTGCCCCAGTCGTTGCCGCTTTTCCTAATAATATAACCAAAATATTTTCCAGAATTAGAAAATAGATCTCGATTGAGGGTGACAGGATTATTTTTGTCCCATTGGTTTGGATCAAGGAAAACCGTCTTTTCAGCATTCAATGACTTCTGCTTATACAAAATACTCAGATTATCTGAATTAGATTGATAAAAAGTAAAGTAATAATTGCCAGCTTTCACTGGAGCGCTCATCCAGTCCCTGCTAGATAGTTCAGTAACTCTAACGCTGCAACAAATAATTAGTAGCTATTTTGTTAATACATTTAATGCTACCTACGCGCTTGTATAAGCATCGCGCTGGCTATTTCGGCTTAAATAAGAGTCTGTCAGTTTGTTCTGGTCCTTGACAAATGCCTAGTTATTTGTTAGCTTTATTAAAAGCTGATTAGACTAAATCTAACCTTAGTTTCATTGCTTTTAGTATCTTCCAGCCATCGGTATGGATCGGCAATCTTATGGCCATGAATGGTCTCGACAACAGACTGGTCACGACGTACAATAGGATATTTCCAATCGGCCTGACCTGACTTTGAAGGTGTGTTTTTTGCCGATGCAGTTTGGCTTGACTTGGCGGGTTCGGGTGGGATTACCGACTTCGGGACGGGTGAAGCCTTGTTACCGGTGTCAGGAGTTTTTGCTACGACGGGTTGAGCCGAATTGCCAAGATCAAGCGGGTTAGCTTCTGCGGGAATTAAGCCGTTGTTTTTACCAAAATTATCCAGTATTCGGTACATATTAGTAATTACAATAAACATATATTTGAGTTCTAAAACTACTTGTAGTAGGCAAATCCAATTTGATTGCTAGTGCCAGCACAAAAAGTAGCTTATGAAGTGATAAATGCATTGTAAGTTTTAAAGGAGTATTAGAGATACGAAAATATAAATTAATCAGTAATCCTAATAATAGTTGGTAGTGAGTTGTTGCTTTACAAATTAAAAATCATTGCTTTATTTAAATAAGATACTGGGTAAGCAATCGGTTTGTAATATGTAAAAGTTCTCAAATGTAGCTGGTATTTCTGTAACAATTACCTGTTTATGATCCCATGCAAAGGACTAGTTGGTTATCGTTTGAAACACTGAGAATACACGTACCATTTTATATTATGCAATTATAAAAATGTAATGTAGGGTTATCCTGTGTATGATTTTGTCATAAACTATTTTTAACTTGTAGCACTATATAATTTCTTTAATTGCTTAATTCAATAATTAGTGGCTGTGTTGATGTAAAAGCAATTACATTCCAAACCATTAAGTTTGGCTTTGCTTTTTAAAACTGGCAATAATTACGTTGTTTTACATAAATAACAGAATAAATACAAATGATTTTAAATATCAATTTATTACATTTATAATAATCAATGCGCTTTAAATATATAATTAGCTGATTTATAAAATGCAGTGCAATCAGTAAGTAATTATATCTTTATGTTAGTGGTTTGTATAGTAGATTATTCTACATATGCTATTTACGTTTGGCTATTTAAAATTTGTACCTTACCAAGTATGATTGGTGTAATTATGAAACACAAATATGCATTGTCGTTTCATAGATATATTGTAGCTATTTTTAGTTGTCATTTGAGCTAATGATCTATTTGCCTCATTTTTGTAATCCCTTGACTTTGATCTGATTTTTACTAGCTTGAGTGAGGCAACGGTCCGTAAGAACTAACCGCGCATTTGCAGCATTTGCCTGCCACCCATAGAAGAATAGACGGCTCATTTTGAAACCTATCCGCGTGCAACGCAGAACTTGCCATCTGCAACAGAAACTGTCGGTGGCTTTTCTCACGTGTTGGAATATCGACCGTTTCTCTTACAAAAGGATTCCATCACGCATTTCCTGAAAACGCAATTCAAAATAGGCAAACCAACATTTTCCTCCTAAGGAAAGGCGTGTTGGCTGTTTACGCCGCCACGACTCCCCTAACACACTCACAAGTTATTGATTCAAGCAATTAAAACAATTGCATAACGTTACAAGTTTAACAATAATACTAATAACAAAAAATACACAAAATGCTCTTAAATCACATTTCGGGACGATTTTACTTTAAGCTTCATATTTTTTTGGAAATAAAAGATATGAACCCAAACTCCATTTCAACCAAACATAACGTAAGCATTATCAAATACTAACAAGCTTTATTATAGGTCATTCAAAATTAGTGCAATGTTAGTGGTATTGCTTATTACTTACTCCAAGCAGAATAATAACAATATGTTACCATATATTTTATTTAGTTATTAATTAAATAAAAAATAAACATATTGCAATTACATCTAATACAGCGACATTGACACTGTTCATTTAACCACAAATCATACTAAATGGCTAATAAATTCAATTAAATTGTATAATAATTTTAAATAGCACACAATATTTTATATGATGATATGTTTTATTTAACTTAATTAACAAGTATTAAAATGACAATGTTATTATATTTTATTAATATTTAGGGCAATTTTGGAAAATACACCGTTTCTCAGTTTTAATTACAAAAATACTTTTTTTAAATTCTAAAAAAAATTCCTTTTTTTTCTTGTTTTATAAAATAAATACACCGCTTTTCACTTTTAATTACAAAAAAACTTTACCATAATAAATTATTTTTTTAAGTTTATTAAATAAATTTAATAAATAAAATTATTTTTTATTTACCCCACACTTCGTTTTCTTGTAATGGCGTTCACCACAAATTAAACATTCTTTAATAACACGCTTTCTTTTTTTGATAGCCGTTTCACTAGTAGTTTGTATTTGTTCCTCAATAAAGATGTTTGTTTCAACGTTACTAATGCTAGTGTTTACAGTGCATGTTCTTGTATTGTGTCCTTTGAGCTACAATTGCGACAAGCATATTGCTGAGAGGCTTCCAAAGCTTCACCACAAGATCTAATTCTTTTAACTTTTGGTCTACTGGCTTTCTTCGTTATTGTCAGTGGCAAACACGAAATGTCTGCGGTAATTGATTCCATTTCAACCGGACAAATTTCTAGAGCATATACTTTTTTAGATAATTAACGGTGTAAGATTTATCAATAAAATCATCTAATAAGAGCTTAAATTCTTCAAAATTATTGCCACATGACTACAAACAAACTTCATCTCTTCCCAGTATCCACATGTGCAGGTTTTTCAGTTAAATCTACTGTTCTGACAATACCAGACTTGGTATCTTTAACTTGAAATTTGGTATCAGAATAATCGTCAATTATATAATTATTGGCGTCAGTTAATGGTGATTTATACAACAAATAGCTATTATTAGTTAACAATCCTTGAGCTTGTGAATACTTAATTATACGCTTATTCAACAAAGTTCCAACTTTGGCGACAAATTCAGTAAAAAATTGATAATGGGATTTGTTCCGAAGGTCGTTCATCCATGAGTTCAATGACTCTGATGAATTTGAAGTAACGCAACCAAATCTTGGCCATTTAAAAGATGATCTAGCCCAGTTTTTTGCTGAGTCTATTAGCTTGTTATAAGCTGGCTCATTTAATGACCGTATCACTTTCATTGAATCTAAAAAATAAATTAGTACTTTGAATGTAATTTAAATAAATATAAATACCATCAAATTCTTTACTAGTTAAAGCTTTTGCAGCTTTCCATATTAAACCATTAAGCTTTGTTTTAAATTCAGCATTGATGTTTCTTTCAATATGAGCAACACATGCAGAGTGGTGTGCCAAGGGAAATACAGTCCTTATCGAAGACTCTATTCCTTTATCTCTGTCGCTAATAATGACTTGATTTTTTCTCTTAATTCAGGTATTGAATCTGATAGATGTTTAAGAAAATAAACCCAATTGTTTTCATTTTCATGAGACACTATGGCAACAGCCAAAGGGAAAATATTGTTATTTCCATCTTTAACAACTGCAGTAAGAGCAACACCGCCATAAGAAGATCTTAGATGGCAGCCATCAATTACCAGTACTTTACGAGTATAGTGGTAAGCTTTAATATATGATGAAGGACATAAAAATGCCCTTTCAAAGTTACCGGACTGGTTCTGCGAGAAGTGCTGAACAGAACCCGGATTAAAATGTTCAAATTTGATAAGGTAATCTTTAATAAATGAAAAAGAATGATATTAACAGCAATATCATTCTTTTTCATCGAATTAAGGGCGGACCAAGCTTTGTAATAAGAAATATCAACTTTTGTTGAACTATTACAGCTGTTAGTGTATATTAAATAATCAAATATGTACATACTTTGATACTTTTATTTGTACATCTGTTAATTTTACATTTAAGAATATAGCGACACCACTTGTAATATATTTAGCAATAGACTTAATAGTACCATTACCCGTGTTATATGGACAGTCATTAAAATGCTCAAGATTGCATTGAGCAATCTTTACTAAGCCAGTTTTCTGCTTTCTGGCAGTCAAAACAAACTGACATTTGTTGCTAAAATGGTCTTCATGAGGATAAATAAGCTGTAATCTTGTTGAATCGCTATTTTTCCTCTTAAATTGCAACCGTTAACAAGCTTAAACCCGTCAACAGCAATCCTCAGTTTTGCAATACTGTTAAATATAGCTTTTTTAAATAGTTTGGTAGACATTGCGATAGGCTTTTCAAAACGGCGTATCTCGATAGATAAAAGCAAAGAACGATTTATTTTTATTTATTAAATTTATTTAATAAACTTAAAAAATAATTTATTACAATAAAGTTTAAAACAATGTATTTTTCTAAATAAAAGTGAAAAGCAGTGTATTTATTTTATAAAACAAAAAAAAAGGAAATTTTTTTAGAATTTAAAAAAGAGTATTTCTGTAATTAAAACTGCTAAACGGTGTATTTTCCAAAATTTCCCTTTCCTTTGCCACACATTAATAAACACCATTTAAGATTGTATTAATAAAGAATACATAATCGACTATAATCTTAAGTAGTACTATGAAGTTTCAAGCTATATTATACGGCCTTTAAGTGCTCACTGGCCACAGACACACACATACACGTGCGCTTCATACGGGTGCCTGCAAAGAATCGGTTGTTTCAAGGTTAAATAAAACGTTTCGGCTGTAATTGCTCCAAATCTTTGAAAGCGTAACAATGTCTTGATTGTGTTCGTTGACGTCCTAATAACAACATAAGTCCAGTCTACTAAACCATTGGCCAATAACACTACCTTCATACGATCGTTCAACTCTTCAAGTACCTCATTTAGCTTTTTCTACAATCACCAAATCAATAAATTATATAATAACAATAACTTGTACTGCATACCACATTATGAATGACGCGTCGAATTAGCGCACTCTGTTGTTGTTCATGTGGATTCTCCATAGTTACTATATCGTCACGACTATTACTATGAGGGATGTCAAAGTGAAGTGAAAAAGGCAAAGATCTAGCGAATATCTGTTTTCTTAATCAGAATGGCTACACCGCTGACACAATGATATTACTCATACGCCATTACTCATATGATAATCATGAGCCATAGTCTAACTATACCGCCATCATGTTTCAGTGAGGCCTCGTATAAGGATGGTTTATCACTAGTGGTACTCCTCCACTTAAGAGCAAAGTGTTGATTCTCCTTTCTTATCCTCCTTTTTATTTTCTCTGCACGAGCTAGAAAGATACGGCGAATTGACGTCGTTATTGCCGCGGGTGCGTTACCATCGCCACTCTCAGTGAATACCAAAAACAGCAACGATTTGTTCCCATCAACCATCCATTTTGTTATTGCGCATTGCTTCCATTTCCTCACATCTAAGTTGTAGTTGTTATTGCAGACTTATCTTTCTTGAATTGTGAATACATACAAGTACTTTTTATTTCTGATAGTAGGCTACCTATTTTTTTGTTTTCTTTGTGCCAAACACCTTGCTGTTGCCGTTTATTCATCAGCCGGCAAGCAGTATACGAGTGTGTAGACCACCTCAAGATCTAGCACGCTATGGGCTGGCCAAATACCGGCACTAGAACAACTGTTACAACCACTGGTAAGTATCTATGTAGGGTGGCAACAGATAAAGAAAGTGCACTGGTCTACAGATTAGGCAAGCAGTGAATCTGAATAGCTTTTTTGCGGCTGCACTGCCTGAACTGCAAGGCCTACGCTACTATGCCTTGCCTAGTTATCTATTACTCCATTAGACTATGTTTGTCATTTATTTTATTTATTGTTACTATTATTGATTAATAATGCTAATTACAATCTGTATCTACTCCTTTTTACAGACACCAATGCTTTTGATATCTCTGGATTCCCTTGGGACTCGGCACGGATCCTTTTGATAACTTGTATTATTGGTGTACTTGCCGGATGCTTCTACTACGCATGGACAAGTGCGCGTGATGCATTGCGGGAACTGCGTGCACTAGAACGACACCATCTACATGATAGCAGCAGTACCAATGGCTATGGCTATCGAAAGGGAATAACGAGTACTGCGGCAAGTCGACCAGCAAGTCCAGCCGCTATGGCGTTATTGGCCGGTGCTGCTCTTCGTGAACTTGAAGAGAAACGACGACGAGCAAGTCCACACCGCCACCGAGGCCGTGATGCTGGTTCACCACCACTACCGCCTTGTCGTACACCATCACCATCACCATCACGATCATTTCTACCTAGCACTGCCACCACTCACCATCATTCGTCCATTTCAGTTGGGCTTGGTGTACGCGGTATTCCTCTAGCATCACCGCCAGGCACACCTACACCAATCGCTGCTACAAAGTCAAATTATAAAAGTAATCACCACTATACATCCTCGCCTAAACCGACAGTAGTCCTGAAACGATCGTCTATGGATGAGACGGGCATCAAGGAACAGCATTAGGTTTTATTAATTTTTGTTTTTTATCTATGTTTAATTTGTGTGTCAACTTTCTTTGCTATTTTTAGCTTTTATTCACAATAAATCTAGTCGCTATTTTTAGATCAACTATTTTCGCACATTGCCTATTCGCAATAGACTGGCCCTTCAACAAACCGAAATGGTAAGGCTAACGAGTCATACCTAATTAATCTAGATAAACAATATATTGAAACGGAGACGTTAGACACAAACACCGCCATAACGAGGCTGTAGTGTATTATCGCGGTCCATCTCGTTCTTGGCAATGCGCCGACCTGTATCCAACGAACGAGAGCGGCAAGATCCAAGCGTTCTAAAACCCGATCTGTAGTTAATTACGACATTTTACTTATTAAATTCACACCTACTGTGATCGCCACCATAAAATGAGTGTGTATTAGTAAAATGTATAATATACACACATTCTATACACGTTCTATACACGTTCTATATCACTGCTAATACTCTATATGGGTATGAGACTAGTAGATTTTACTTGCTTTTTCAATAGGTATGGATGTGAATGCATGCCTGACCTCTCTCTCTCCTCTTACCTAGGTTCTAGCTCTCTCGCTCGATTCAAGGCAGCCATTGTTACCATTGCTATGACCTCCCATTGGCCCGCCATGTGATAGCAGAATAATAATAATTATCTATGCGAAACAGCGGCCCCTCAATCTCACATCTGCGTTATTGGATGCTAAACAAGCAATTGAACCATGTTCGGCAACGCTGTTGCCAGTAGGTGTAGACGGAGACCGAGCTATATATAGCACTGGTCACGGATCAGGGAGACGCGACGTTCCTGCTTTCTCCTTTTTTTTATACGCTGCCACTACTTTGCACGCGCGTTTCTACGCTCTTTCACTTACTTATTCACTCACTCGCTCTACCACTCACTGCACTTCTATATGACCTATAGCTCTAGTTTGTGTGGTAGTAGCTGACTTACTAGCTACACTTTTTTGCATACACTCCCGCCTATTCACTCATTGTTTTCCCCAGCTTGCATTTCCCCGACGTGCGTGTTTTAACCAACCAGTGAGCAAACAAGCAACAAGCTTTCTCTCACTTTATTTCTTGTTACTTGGTTTCTGTGTGGCCAATAGCAACTATATTGCCCTATCCACTCGGCTATTGTTGTTGCTGATAAACGTGTGGGGCGACAAAGTACTAAGTGATATTCCACGGCCGTGTGCACTACACTTGCTCTCACTCTTTCACTTTCTCTACCGTTGCTGTTCTTTTTTTCTCTCTCTCTTTCTATTTGATAACATCCGATTGTTTATACTACGTCTATCGGACATCCAGCCGGTAGTTGAATCGGCCTGTTAGTGCATTTTCTCATCTTCTGTTTTTACCATCGGCCTCGTTGATTCGTACGCCTTTGGTATATCGCGCTTTTAACAACGCTAACACAGCAATAGCAATACCACCTTGATTCTATCTCACCTAGCAGTAGTGCATTTTCTTTCTAGTTGACATTTATTTCATCTACATTAGTTCATCTGCTGTGGTCCATACTACAGGTCAACTACCGATCTGTATTAGTTTAAGTGATAAAAGACCCGGCACTCTGAAGAAGGTATTACATCATGGGAAGACGCAAGATTAAGATTACGCCCATTGCCGACGATAGAAACCGTCAGGTAACTATCGCATAGCTTATTAATGGCGTACACAGTTATTGACGTCATTGCCAACTAGGTTACATTCCTGAAACGCAAATATGGTTTGATGAAAAAGGCTTACGAGTTAAGCGTTCTATGTAGCTGTGAAATTGGCTTGATTATTTTTAATACACAAGATAAACTGGTTCAGTATTCAAGCGGTGATATGGACCATATCTTATTAAGATATACAAATGTAAATGCATTTATAACTATGATAATATTAAATATACTAATATAGCAATATTGAATGAATATAGTATGGCGAACCATCAGAAAGTCGTACCAATGAAGATGTAAGTATATAATTAGTGGATTACAAATATATTAGATATTAAACACTAAACATTAAATATTAAATCATTATAGTTTATTAATGAAGATTGTGATCCAAATCGACATGGGTTTCCAGATGCCATTGTAACAAAATCTCGAGTAAGTTAATTATTATTCGAATTATATTGATCAATTAATTAACTTTACTACCCATTTAACAATAGTCTGACTCAGTATCGCTCCAGTCGGGTCCTAGTTTTACAAGCAACGATGCTGCGCCAGGCAATATGTCGGACTATAACCAAAATGATGCAACAATGTATTCAGGACCAATAAAGACAGAGACACAGTCAGGCCCCATGCCTGTAGCACTGTCAAATGGCTACTCGCACGTCTATCCACAGGCTGCTTCAATGCAACAGGTGCAGAATTATATGGTACAGGTAAGCTATTATGAAATGCCACTAATAACACTCAATTGATTTATATTTACCTAATATCCTTAGTCACAGCCACCATTGAACATGCAGCCATTACAAGGCACCACCTATGTTGCATCACCAGGTGGCACTTCAATTACTGCCACCATGGCTCCAAATTCCTACAGCTATATGACTGTCTACCCTACTCACCCGGCTACACAGAATTCACAGCCTATCTATCCATCGGCACAGAATATGCCATATACCACAGCTGACTCGCTACCTCAACTGGTCACAACTCAGACGCATAATACGGCGATCCCATCGTATGAGCCAATGAAAGAAACACATCCACTGACTCTACTGTCCCAATCACTGTCTCCGCCTATGCCGATTAAGCCGATGCAAGAAGATGAAGAGGAACAGTTACAATTTACGGCCATGACATCAAATACAGGTGCATCGGTCATTAACAACGATAACACAATGGCAACCACCTCGACTACCACCGCAGAAGCAATGGTAGCAGCAGCGGCAGCGGCACTTCCTGATCTACAAGAGAATGCCAATGCAGCGGGTAAAATAAGTCGCTCATTGAACATTAATGTAGCTGCGGCCAATGCCGATACAAGCACACCATTACCGACATTTGCCAAAAAGCTGGGTGAATTACCACCTACTGGTCATCGCAGTCCACATATACTTAAAAAGCCGGCCGGTTTGAGTGTCCATATTCCAGAACGACCCAATTCCGGTTCTCATTTAGCCGGTGGCACCAATGCTAACAATATGCAATTTGACTACTCACCCTCTAATGAATCTTTTGAAGATAATGCCGATGTAGAAATGCAAGGCGGTAACAATAACAGTCACGGTGGCCGTGCCCGACATGCCTCAATGTCACGTCGTTTATCAGGTCTTTCTCGCTCAACAGACCTTACCAATACCACTATGGGCAAAGATATGCGTTCAAGTGCCATGGCAACCGGTGTAGCCACCGCCGGTTCGGAAGCACCAGAAATTACCGGGCCCAACAACGTTAATGATATGACAAGCAGTCGTGAATCTACTGAAGATCCAGCCAAAATGGATCCACTACAATGTACACTCTATGAAGCATTTGAGAACGATGCTCATAAAAAGACAGATGCCATGAATACAATGGCCAATACAGCTGGTGCAACAACACTTGAAGATGGCCCTTCAATGCCACTTATATCTTCAATATCTGGCACATCAATGGGTGGTCGTTCATCCAATACAGCACAGGATAGCAATATTAACTCGGCACTTCCTTCTAAATTTGCTCGTGATTTACCATCGCCATCGGCCTTTTACCGTGAAATATATCAACAAGGCAATGACGTACCATCGCCCTTTCCGTCCTTTAATACGCCGACACCCAAGTCAGGTACAGGTGGTTCATTTAATTGGCCTGCTCCAATGACGCGTGGTCCAAGTGGCGGCAATAACATGGCTGGTAGTAGCAGTAGTGGCAACAATAGCGGATCAAGTAATAATGGCGGTATGGTCCACCATCCATCTCCATTAAAGCAAAGTGACTCTGTGAGCACCGACGATCTCGATATAATGAATAGCATTAGTATCAATCGATTACCCACTCGATCACGTACGCCACTAGCCAACAGTATTACCGGTAGTGATAACGGACAGGATATGGATGAGATGGATACAAGTCGTAAACCACCGGCTACCTCAACGGCATATGCACCATCTATGATGACGCCGTCCTCTTCATTAACATCTACCGCCACTTCTAATACTAACACCACTGCCACTTCATTACTACATGCCACAGTACGAACAGCAAGCGAGTTAACGCCTACCACTGAGGCACCAACCGCAAAGCGTTTACGAGCAGAGTAATTTTACTACTTTGCACATGCTTTTTAACGGCTAAACCATTCATATCATTATTTTATTCTTTGTATTGTTGATTACCCGTGTTTATATATAAATCTCTTTGGGTGATGATTCCGATATTTACCGAGGCACATCGGCATTAAAGTTATTACTATTAAATACTACTAACTATAAGTCTATATTTTCTTTTTTTGTTTTATAACACTTGTTTACACTGTGTTGTTACCTTTTACTTGACTAAATTGCACCATGACGATACTATTAAATTTATTACGGTCTAGTCGACCGCCATTAGGTCGGTTACCCCTTACAGCGACATTATATACACGTCGTACTATTATGACTACAGCCTATCGTCATTGGTCTCAAACCAATAGCTATAGCAATAGTAGTAAGGACGCTACAAAGCATGGTTGTCATAGCTTTGCATCGACGCGTTCTTTATTAGCAAATCACTCGGCAATAGCGCGACCAGTAACACGAATGCTATCGTCACGTCGTCTTCTTACCACTAGCAATACTAGTAGTATTAAAGAAACAACATTAAAGGAAGCTATTAACGATACTAAAAAAGAGACAAAAACAGAGACACCACCTCTGGTAGGCTATTGGCTTATTGGTTCAGGTGCTCTAGTATTTGGCATTGTTGTATTGGGCGGTCTAACTCGTCTAACCGAGAGTGGTCTATCCATCGTCGAATGGAATGTACTAAAAGGTGTATGGCCACCTATTGGTCAACAAGCATGGGAGGAGGAATTTGAAAAGTACAAACAATATCCAGAATATAAAATGTATATTAGTAACAATGTGACTATTAGTAATAATGTTGGCTAACTAATTAATTATTAATTTAACTATAGTCTTAATCATCGTATGACATTGGAAGAGTTTAAACGTATATTCTACATGGAATGGGGGCATCGTTTATGGGGCCGTGTTATTGGCATTACTTTTGTTTTGCCAGCCCTTTACTTTTGGCGACGTGGTTGGTTGCCGCGTACACTTGGCAAGCGAGTATTAGGCATCAGTGCACTTATTGGATTCCAAGTAGGTTACACTTATGTCTGTTAATGTAGTGGTGTGCTAATGGCTGTATAGGGTGCACTTGGTTGGTATATGGTGAAGAGTGGATTGGATGATGAGATTATTAAAAGTAATACGATACCGCGAGTTAGTCAGTATAGGTTGTCGGCTCATTTAGGCTCAGCCTTTCTAATCTACATTGGTATGCTTGCCACTGGTTGGGATGTGCTATCAAAGGCGCGTCCAACTACTGAAGCTATACAGCGAGTAAGCAATCTATCCTATAATATATAATAGTATATTAATACATTGGTATAAACAGCAATTAGCCCATCCAGCTATTAAATCAGTGCGTGTTGGTTCTATAGCTCTATCAGCGCTTATCTTTTTAACTGCCATGTCAGGTAAGTTAATTAATATTTATTAGTATTCAATCTAATCATATATTTATTTATCTATTTATTATTATTATTAGGTGCTTTTGTAGCTGGTCTTGATGCCGGTCTACTTTATGATACATTCCCAAAGATGGGCAGTCGTTGGATTCCTCCAGAGCACGATATTTGGTCTGAAATGTTTATGAAGCCAGGCGACACAACTCGATGGAGAAACATATTTGAGAATCCAACTACCGTACAATTTGATCATCGTGTACTTGTAAGTAGCTATTAATCTAGTACATTGTTATTAATCTATTGTTATTAATTTATTATTAGGGAACAACAACGGTTACTGCTGCTGTAGCATTATGGGCATATGCTCGTAGACTACCATTGTCTAGACCTGCTATGTTAACTGTACATGGCATGCTTATTGCTGCACTTGCGCAAGTCTCATTAGGTATTACAACACTGCTCTACTCAGTACCTATTCCAATTGCTGCATCGCATCAAGCAGGCTCACTCGTTCTCTTAACGATTGTATTACGTCTAGCCCATTTATTAAAACGTTCTCCAATCAAACTATAAATCAATAAACGTTGAATATTATCTTTACTAATCATGATCTGTTTGGCATCAATCGCCGATTTAAGAACGAGTATGCGTTGTTTTCGATTTTTGTGTCGCAGCCTAATTATACAACAACATTATTTTGCTGCTATTAGTAACTACTTTCTATCTATTGAATACCAAGCTACTTACAAAACCAGGGAAATCATATTCAATGCCCGCATTTTGGATTCGTTTGCGTTTTTGGTTCTCTTTGCGTAGTAGTCTTGTTGCATTACGTTGAGCTTCCTCGGCCGTACGAGTCTAAACAATGTTAGATATGTATTAATATTAATATCATCTCTAATAACTTACTCGATTGTGTTCTTCACGAGCAAGCTTGTGTCGTGGCACTGGTTTGAATTTACGATTGGCTCCATCGAATAAGCGTGGATGGATCTTTTCTTGCGGTACCACTTTGCCTATTTACATAATATTAGTGCTATATACTATTTAATCTACTAGCTATTGTTAATTACATTTTAGCAAATGTCCAAATAATAGATAATTATTCATTGTATCGGCAACAACCTCGGCAACATCAGCATCAATAAATTCAATAAAAGCGTAATGTTTTGATTGGCCAGTCTATTAAAAGTGTTATTAATATAAAGATGATAAATATTACTTATGTAACTGTCTAATTGCTAACCTTTTTGTTACGTGATAATCTTAAACGTGATACAGTGCCAAATTGACCAAAATATCCCCGCATTTCCTCTTCGTAGAAACCATGTGGAATACGTCCCACATAAACAACACCAGGTAGGCTTTTAACTTCCTGACCTTGCTTCTATTATACACTTCATATAAGCTATATATTTCTATAGTGCCTATATCCATACTTACTCTTGCTTTAACCTTTTGTAAGCGTGCATTAATCTCTTCTTGCTGTGCTGGATCCAATGCTACAACCGATGTATTCTTGGCAAATGCATCATCGCCTGATACTTCTTCCTCGCCATCTTCATCGCTATCACCTTCATCTGCTGATACATCTTCATCTTCACCAGCATCTGAGCTATCCTCGCCGTCATCTGATTCAATAGCATCCTGTAGCGCTTCATCAAGATTGTCAGAGCCGTTATCGCTATCATCGGCATTCATAGTCAAATAGTCAAGCTCTTCAGCTTCAACCGAGGTTACAATCGCCTTTTCCTCATCCTTCTTTGGCTTATTTGTCTTCTTCTGCCTATACGCAGCAGGTGGTCCTTGAGATTTACGAGCCATAATAATAATAATATCAACGGTGAATAAGGAGTAAAGAAAAAAATACTTTTTTCTTTTTTTCTTAATTACCATAGAAATCACGTGATTATCTTGACATTATTCTTGGTCTTGGTCATATTAATGAGTCTCTTCTCCTCATCATAACATGTATACACGTACACACACACACAAAACACAACACCGCCAGATTCCTAACAACCTCTCCTAGTATCATCTTAACGGGCTATCGACAAGGCAAGGTCCGTCTTGATTCTTGTGTCTGTTACAGATCGTGTTGAACTGGACGGTAATTATTGTCTAAACCATACCTTGGTGTACTGTTTTTTGTTGCCGTCTAGTCGTAAATATATACATATAAAATGAATAATGTAAGTCATTCTTTTGTGTACTTCGCATCACTTATTAGTATATATATATATATATATATATATAGTCAAAGGTAACAACACCGCCACGCCAGTTACCGTTGTCTGTAAGTAGTGGTGGTAAACTCGATTCAAATGCGGATGGAGATGCTGTACCACCGATGTTAGACAGCGACTTCTTTGCTCGTTACGGAATAGAGCCGTCTTCACCTGGCATGGACTCGCCATTACCTAAACCGCTACAGGGTCGTTTATTTGCCAATGGCAGTATCAATAGTAGAATATGGATCATAAACTGAGTATTACATCTGATCCAGAACAGCATAGTGATGTAGCGGCCAACTCTGGTGGATCAGCGCTCTTTTCATCGCCGGTGGATGATTATGAAAAGGTAATTCTATTTAACAAAATCAACTATAATAATTTAATAGAATAATAAAATTATAATTAGGATAAATCAGCTAGTCTATTAACTGAGAAACAACCAAGTACACCCGCGGTAAGATTAACTAGTCCAATTCTTTCAACGTAAGTTAAATTAAATTAGCACAATTTATTTATTATAATAACAATCACCAATTAAATTATAGATTTGCATCTTCATCACGAATTACCAAACGACATATCACTACAGTTCCACGTCGACCTGTAAAATTGGGACCACCAGCTCGATCATTAAGACAGGAGAGAAAGGATGAATATGAAGAAGAAGAGGATGAATTACCATCATCGTCATTTGTAACAGATTCTAATAAGAGAATAAGTAATGGTAGGTAGAATAGTATTAATGCGTTAATATATAATGTATAACATATTACATATATTTAATTTCTATTTAGCATCTCAATTATATGATGAATCACATACAGCATCTTTACACGTAGAACGTAGGTATTAGCTATACAACATACGTTAGTATTTACTTATTATTAATTAGAATCGGTAAATTCATCAAAACCTGATATTTATTCATTTGGTACAATGAATCACGCATCAGTTAAATCAAATGAAGATATATTAAATAATCGTCCAAATACTAGATTATCACAAAGCTTTCGTGAAATATCCGATGCTATTCAGTCAACCCATCCTATAACCACTTCTTATCAAATGCCACCATCTTCTGGTAAAAGTACTGAATCAGTAACATTTGAAGCTCAATCTACAATGAAACCAAAGGCGATATCACCAACAACAGATATTGTAGAACAGCCATTGAATTCAACCATATCACATGAACTTTCTCGTCGATCTTCTACTGATAAACAACCAGTATTACACTCACGTCAATTAAATCACCATGAACAACAACAACAACATGAAGTAAACCATCCACTAAATCCTTTAGTAGAAAACCCATTTATTCTAAACCAGTCAAAAACAAACTACCCAACCAATCCAATGGCTGATGCTTTAGTAAAACCAAAAAGCAATTTAGTACCTGTGACTGAACCTGATCCAGTTAAATTACACACAGTATTGGAGACACCTATAGCAACAAAGGTTAGTACAATATTTATTATAGCTATTAAATTAATAATATTGACGATATTGATATATAATAGACGCCAGCCACTGATGCTAATGTTCCAGTTAGCAATAATAATAATAATAATACACCTATGCCATTAGTAATAGCATCTAATACAACAAAAGCTAATTTGAATGCAAATGTAACTAATGGAACTGCAAATATTACCAATCCTACCATTACCAATACTGCCGCCAATACTGCTGCCAATGCTGCTACTACTGCTGCTGTTGCTTCAAATAACTCAACATTTACAGTAAGTACTATCTAATAAGCTATTTAATAAACATAATACTAATATATCTATCAATTAGATTAATACACGAACATTCTCTCGTATTAGTGTTATCGGTAAAGGTGGTAGTAGCAAGGTGTTTAAAGTAATGGCACCCAATAATCGTATATTTGCACTGAAACGCGTTACACTTCGTAAGGCTGATCAGGCCACAATTGAAGGCTATTTAAATGAAATTAATCTACTGAAACGTCTGGCCAATCAAGAATATATTATTAAATTGGCCGATTGGGAATATGATACGGAACGTAAAGTGATTATGATGGCAAGTATTGCACGATGATATAATATGAACTGTATAATATTAATTACTATAATATGGATAATATAGCTAATGGAATGTGGTGATATCGATCTTGATGGGATATTAAAGAAGCAACATGACAAGCCCATTAGTATGAATTTCATTCTTTTATACTGGGAACAGGTAGATAAAGCACTGTAGTAAAGCATAATATAAATATTAACTATTGTATATTAGATGCTACAAGCAGTTGAGACTATTCATGAAGAGAAAATTGTACATAGCGATTTAAAACCGGCCAATTTTCTTTTAGTAGGCGGAACACTGAAATTGATTGATTTTGGTATTGCTAAAGCGATTGGTAATGACACAACGAATATTCATCGCGATCAACATGTAAGTACAATTAATACATTATGTATATTTGCACATCAATGGTATCATTTAATAAAATAACCGCTAATTGAATTTGTTTATCTAGATCGGTACACTTAATTATATGTCACCAGAGGCATTCCAAGATACAAATACTTCGGTTAGACCGGGACAGCCTCATCAGCAATTAATGAAGGTAGGCTATTGAGTATTTGTTTATCTAGCAATAGTACTGCTAATAATGGTAATATTATTATGTTGCTTTTAATTTAGCTTGGTCGGGCAAGTGATGTCTGGTCACTGGGCTGTATTCTTTATCAAATGGTCTATGGCTATACGCCATTTTCCCACTTAAACATAATGCAAAAGCTACAATGTATCCAGAATCCAAACTATGTCATTAATTATCCACCCAAGGCTACATCACCAGTTCCAGGTCAAGAACCATTCCAGTTGATCCTGAATTGATCCGTGTATTGAAATCGTGTCTTATTCGTAATCCTAAGGAACGTGCTACTATACCGCAATTATTAGCTGATCCGATTTTACGTCGACAAGGAGTATCTTTAGGTAAGTAATTAATGTAATAGTAATAATGGCTATTTAGTTATTAATTAACTATTAATTAACATTGTTACTATTATTATTAACATTATTGTTATTATAGTCTCCAAATCTATCTATCCAACACTTACTCCTGATTTAATGAATACAATTGTAAAAACTGTCATTGATTATCATAAAAGACATCCAAAGCGATTTGATTCACCTCAGGGCATTGATGAATTGTCACAGGCAAGTTATTAAAAGTGATCTAGAGTATAAATTATATACTATTTAGTCACCTTTATTATTTCCATTACTTAATATTAACCTATTGTTATTTAATAGGGTCTTTTACGTTCTATTATGAATCAGCATCAACGAATGGCATCGCTAAATAACGCCAATCATCAGTGAATATGCATTTTAACTTAGTATTGTTCTGTGCCACTTGCATTTGTATCATTAATTCGCTTATATAGCTAGTAAAACATTTAACCTATCGCTCTGTACTGTTTCTCTATACATACACACACACACACACACATTACATATACACATCTATAGCTAACTATTGAATAATGTTGAATTTTTTCTTCCTATCATCACAATCGCGCCAAAGGTGACAATATGCAACGGCTCAAGTAGACAAAAGCTGATTGCAATCATACAACCATTGGTTACAACCAACAAAAAAACGACAATTATATCCAATGATTGTCGAATAGAAGAAGAAGAAGTAGTAGTAGTAGGTAGGGGCAAGGGGGATAATCGAATGGCGTTGTAGGAAACAAAGAAAAAGATTCCTTACGCTAATAAGAAGGGCGCGTAGTGATTGCTATATAGCAGCCAGTGTATGTCTTTAGACAAACGTCTTGCTGAATTCGGTAATAACCGAACGCAACTTCTGTTCAGTGGCCTCGGTAAGCTTGCCTTCCGTGCGAATAGACGAAAGAATATCGGCGTGCTGGGAGGTCATGAATGGCAAGAAAGCGCCTTCGAAGTCAACAACGCGTTTGACCTCAATCTTGTCGAGGAAACCGTTGACACCGGCGTAGATGATGGCAACTTGGAGTTCGACTGGCAATGGGCTGTACTGAGGCTGCTTCAACAACTCGGTAAGACGGGCACCACGGTTAAGCAAGAACTGGGTGGATGCATCAAGATCGGAACCGAACTGGGCAAAGGCGGCCACTTCACGATACTGGGCAAGGAAAAGCTTAAGCGAACCGGCAACTTGCTTCATAGCCTTGGTCTGGGCAGCAGAACCGACACGAGATACGGAAATACCGACGTTAATGGCTGGACGAATACCCTTGAAGAACAACTCGGCTTCCAAGAAAATCTGGCCATCAGTAATGGAAATGACATTGGTAGGAATGTATGCAGACACATCTCCACCTTGAGTCTCAATAACTGGCAAGGCAGTCAATGAACCGCTACCAAAGTCCTTGTTCATCTTGGCAGCACGTTCTAAAAGACGCGAGTGAAGGTAGAACACATCACCAGGATAGGCTTCACGACCAGGTGGACGACGAAGCAACAACGACATTTGACGGTAGGCGACGGCCTGCTTGGACAAATCGTCGTAGATGATAAGGGCGTGTTTGCCGTTGTCACGGAAGTGTTCACCCATAGCACAGCCAGAGTATGGCGACAAGAACTGCAATGGAGCAGCATCGGAGGCGGTAGCAGCTACAATGATGGTGTATTTAAGCGCATCGTATTCCTCTAGGGTCTTTACGAACTGGGCGACAGTGGATCGCTTTTGACCAATGGCAACGTAGACACAGTAGAGCTTCTTGGACTCGTCAGCACCATCGTTCCATTTCTTCTGGTTGATAATAGTATCAAGAGCGACGGCAGTCTTACCAGTTTGACGATCGCCAATAATCAACTCACGTTGGCCACGACCAATTGGCAACATAGAGTCGACAGACTTGAGACCGGTCTGCATAGGCTCGTGTACAGATTGACGTGGGATAATACCTGGAGCCTTGACTTGGACACGTTGACGGGAGCTGGCCTTAATTGGACCTTTACCGTCAATTGGGTTACCAAGAGCATCGACGACACGGCCGAGCAAAGCATCGCCAGTTGGTACATCGACAATGTTACCGGTACGACGAACAGTGTCACCTTCCTTGATCAAACGATCGTTACCGAACACGACAATACCGACATTGTCTGGTTCCAAGTTAAGAGCCATACCCTGTATAATATTAAATTATTATATTGATTAATTACACATTATACAACAACAATGCAATTAGACCCAATCTATAACATTATCCATCATTTTTGATGCACATATGGTATGAATGGCTGCCTAAATGCTAGTTAGCCTACCTGAACACCGCTGGAGAATTCCACCATTTCTTCGGCCTGGCAGTTCTTCAAACCGTAGACACGGGCAATACCGTCACCAACAGACAAGACACGACCAGTTTCCTGGATATCGACGTCGCTCTTGACGCCAAGAATGCGCTCCTCGATGATGGAGCTGACCTCAGAGGTACCTAGCAGTATTAAAAGTCAGTCAATGCTATTTATTTATTTATGTATAGACTACATGGCCATAGCGCTATTTATTCTAGCGCATTTCAGCCGATCGCTTACCTGGCTTAGCAGCAGCCTGGCTCATAGCGCTTGTGGACAAAGCGCGACCCATTTGAGAAGCAGCAGCAACATTGCGCGAGGCCTAAATACACCATTAAATACAGCATATATAAAGCATTTTTATATTAGCATCTGGATTTGAAAACGCTGGATTAATATGATCCAAACACCGTATATGCGCCTTTTAACATATCCGTGCGGTCTACAACACTGATGACGATGCCATTATAGGGTCGTTGACTTTGATTCAACGGCATATGCCATAGATCAAAGTCAGCAATGCTATGACGCCATCCTCATCAACATCCCGACACAACACGTTTATTCAAAAGTGCAACTATTGTTTGGATCATGGCTACGTACAAGTTGAGCAATGACCGACCGCGAAGGACGGGCCAACTGCCGGGAGGAAAGGCGGGCAACGCTCCTGAACATCGTAGACAACAACAGTACCAAAGTAAGAAAGTGTTTAAAGGGAAGAAACGCGTAAAAGCCGACGCGAAAGAGGAGAGAAGAAGGCACGAGTGGGAATAGTGTGAGGGGGAAGGGTAGGAACTAGGCGTGTATATCCGTGAGGATGAACGGAGGCAGGCGGAAAGATCGGAGCCGTAGTCATTATAGAACATCATCCACTATGGCTGTAGTTATTGTCATAATACTAATGTGATAGCCATTACAGCATTATAATAATAGTTAAAGATAGTAAAGAGGAACTATCATTTTTGATTGACTTTTGATTTGTCCGTTTCATTCATACATTCCTTCTATTCGTCATCGTTTGTAAATATCATAAATTAGTATTATCGATAAATAGTCTATATTATTATTATTATAAGCAACTATAATTATAATTAATTAATAAAATAATTGTTTATTATTATGCTAGATCCTTGTCCAACTATCACTCTCCGTATCATCATTATAAATGGTGGTCAAAAGTACGTATATCCATAGTCTGTGTGTCTATGTCTGTGTCTGTGTGTGTGTGTGTGTGTGTGCATAAGTGTCTGTGGACAATTACGGAATGGCTAAAATCAAACAGGGGTTCATAAAACTAAACTACTCTTTAAAACTGTTTACAGTTTTAACCAGATGTAATATCATTCACTTTAGCTTTCATTGCTTGATCCACTTGTTGTACAAATTTATCCGTAAGTGTTTGTACCTAAATAAATATAAACAATGAATACGTCGTTGATAGTTAGTTAGTTAATTAGATATACTATTATTGTTATTATTATTATTATTATTACGATACCTGTTTCTCCATATGTCGTGTATCATCTTTTGATAATTCTAATTTCTTCAAGTGTTTTAGTGCATCTTGTCGAACGGCACGAATATGACTACGTGCTTGTTCGGCAATTTGCGTTGCTTGTTTAGCCACTTCATCACGTATTTGCTTGGTCATTCTAATATATAGATTTAGCGCTAGGTAATAGTAGCTGTAAAAAGCTAATTTACTTTGGAATCGGAACACGAAGTAATTTACCATCCACCGTTGGATTAAGATTCAGACCAGCGGATCGAATTGCCTTATCAACCGCTGATATCATCTATTTAACATTTGTATCAATTACAATAAATATTACATAAATGACTTACTGATGGATCATAAGTTGTTACAACAAGCATTAATGGATCACGTACTGATACTTGAGCTAGTTGTTGTAATGGTGCTTTTTGACCTTCTACTTGTACTTGAACCGTATCAAGTATAGCTAATATACATATACATATACATATACATATATCGTTATTAAAATATATCATAACTTATCATTAATTACCTGGATTAGCACGAACTGAACGCAATTGACTAAACTCCTTTTGTAATCGCTTTATACAGCCATTCATTTTATCTTCAAATGTATTAATATGAAATTGACTAGCGGCTCCTTCAGCAGCTTCAACATCTGCTTCAGATAGACTATGGCGCTTCCCTCCTCCCTTCTTGCTCGTTAGCTCCTCTACTATATCGTCGTTCATATCTTCATCGGCATCAGCACCGCGTTTACCCTTCTTATTCTTCTTCTTTGCCGCAAAATACCGCTGCTGTTGCGGCCATGGCTGCATGAACATGTTCATTGATGTGGCTAACATCGGCACCATCATTTGTCTACTCGATGATGCACAGACCATTGGTGAATGGAAAGGCCCAGCCACCGTCTATTAAACATATTAGCTATGGTATCAATTAAGGGTGACCCACCTACCTGAACACTAGTTACTCCTAAACGACATTGACGCCGTATACCTGATGCACTTAGTCGAATCAAATGACGCATATTTATTTATTCGTATATAGTTATAGTTTACAGCTGACCAGTACGGCCAATAAAAGGGTGTTCAATGTGGTTCAGCTGGGAAAGAATAAACGATCCGTAATTTAAAAAAGATAAAAATAAAAGCGCGTAATATCTTATTAATTCTTTTATTCAGATTGTAGATCGTTCATTCTTATTTATCACTTGTCTACACCATTATGTGGTCACGACTGGCTACTGTTGCGCGATCTCGTGCCTGGACGACGGCGATGCCGGCTACGCGATCAATGTCACCAAATCTATTGACTCTACGTCCGATTTCAAGTAAGTTACCTACAATACAGTTTATATGCCTACTTTGCTTAACATGTCGTTGATTGTAGCGGCTTCTATTATTCCTCTCTATACGACAAATACACAGCCTGCAATACCGCCTATTGAGCCAGTAGCAACGGCAATTTCCAATACGCCAACCGTACTTACCGGTACTGCTACTTCTACTACGGATACAGCAATCGCTGATATACCACAAGACATTCAACAAGCTGCCCAATTACTACGTGAACAAAAGGAACACTATGCTGTAGCTGAGATTATGGGCCGTTCATTTCTCGTTACCAAAAACGATATCGTTGTTGTAGATCGACTTCGAAACGCAAAAGTAGGCGATATTCTTGAACTTGACCGAATCCGAGAAATAGGTACTATGGATTATACGCTATTTGGCAAGCCATTGGTTGATTCACGTATTATTCGTGTAAGAGCCACAGTTATTGAAGAGCCCAAAGGCAGTCAGGTAAATATTAACACTGACCCTATTATTATTAATAATAATATTTAATTTATTAATATCTATTACTGCGCATTCATTTACTAGGTAATTAAAATTAAATTCAAAAAACGAAAAAATTATCATCGTCGCCTTCGGTACCGTCACCACTACACACTATTACGTATCTCGGAGGTACAAGTAATGCCGAAATCATCTTAAAGACATATTGATATGGTTATGATTGTTGTTGTTGTTGCTATCGTCGTTATTGTCTTTGTATTGTGAGCGTGAATTGAACGTGGTTATATTGGACTGCAGATAAAACAAAATAAAGCATTGGTTTCAATCTACATCCGATGATAGATTATAGCATACATTCTATGCACTGGGCTGTACATAAACATCCAAAACATCGCGTAGACTGGTCATTGAGCCTGTATCCTTGTCAAACAATTGTACTAATTCAATAGTGTTGAAATGTTCACGGAATGGAACAAAGTGTAAATAGACCGAAAGACATGCACCTGGTTGCAATGGACTAGTAATAAGAAACAGATATTATAACAATTAATTTGTAATCTATATAACTCAATATTACCAATAACAGTATTGATACTTACCTTAAACGGATATGATTGTCGAGACAGACTAGAGATGCATGGTTTTGTAGACTACGTCGTTGTTTCTCAATAATGGCTATAATGTCATGTTGAATATACGTTATTGTTATTATTAATTTACACTATTACATAACTATTAGTCACTTCTACTTACTATCACCTCTCATATGTGTATCTACATGTAGTCCTGCAGCACGCGTCTCTGTTACTATCGTTGGTCTATTATTGACTATGTATTAGCGAATAGTAAACTGTTGTTGTAGCTATTTACCGTCGATATCGCTGTGTATTACTGCAACACTTTGTCGACTTGGAATAAGCACAGTAAAATTCTTTGTACGATGTGATCGATTCACTAGAAATGCTTCAACGACAAATTCTTGTTCATAAATAACTGGTCCATTAACTAAACATATTTATATTTAATACAATAATTAGTATCAATGTAATTGTAACATTAGTCGATTTACCTGAAAATGAAATAACTAATCCAGGTCCACCAAATGACGAGTCTTCATTTGTTCTATCGAGTGTAAATGCACGTCTACCACGGCCTTTAATATCGCCACCGGCACCACCAGCACCAGCACCTGTGTGACGGCCAGCATAGGTCGAGTAGAATTAGGAGCAGATGGACTTAACATATTAGGGTGCCACCGCCACTGGGTGTGCCACTACCACCACTAGGTCGTCCAGGACGAGGTCCACCTTGCGGTGTCATAGGCTCTGAAGGAGGAAATACACGCACAGTACGTGCTCCACCTGATCTAAATTGTTCTTGTACACGGCGTTTTGCCGCATCGCTAGAATCAACAAAGAATCGCCAGTCTGAGTTGACTTCTCGTTTCATAATCTCTTCAGTGGCAGTATGGACTGTACACGATAACTGCAAACGCACTTCTCGTAATTTACTCTCGATTTGTGCTGGTGTAAATAGTTGTGGAAATTCACCATCCGGTCCAGGTCTAGCAAATGATGGCACCATCATTTGTGGTGGTGGTGGCTGAATTGACGGCTTACGATCATCATCCAAAATGGTCAAATGATATAATTGTGTATATTGATCACCAGGTAACAATTTAACCGCCTAATTAAATAAATCATTACTTATATTCATATTATAAATATTATTAAAACTTACTTGATCAAAGTGTGGTCCACAGGGCCTTAATACTGCACTAGTAATATCAACCTTGAGACTATTTAGTGTAATGTCGTGTGATGCATTAACTTCATTATCAATATCAATGGCTAGAATAAGTGTATTTTCAAGTAATGAAGTCCAGGTCACTTTGGCAATTGTGTTGACAGCCGATCTAACGGACATCGTTTTTGTGGCCGACTTTTTAATAATGCCTTCATTGGCCTGTATACCAGATGTCGATCGAGACACTGGAGTGGCAGTGGGTACACGACTTGAATCGTTCGAATCGTCTATAACTACATCGGGTACATCGGCATTAATAGAGGTAATTGAGGCTATTGAGCCACGTCGTGGACTTTCAGATATTGGTGCATCTTATTAAATACAATATACATTAGCCAATATTAATACAATTCCAATCTACTTACCTGATATAGCATCAGTACCATTACCATTAGCAACTATTTGTGGCACTGTCGTTGTCATCATTATTTTACTTTCAGCCATATTAGCTATGTTCTTTTCATCGCCCATAACCGAGCTCCTTAGTTTGGTTATCGTTGCTGTTAACAAAAGAGTACGGGAACGATCACCAATTTTAATAAATGCTATTGTAACATTATAATTTAGTAATCATTATTATTACAGCTAATATGTATCTAATAACCTACAAACTGGCACGGTAAATTGAAATACACAGCCCCATTGCTCATTATAGCGTTGAATATCACCATCACTAGTTAGACTATCTCGAGCAAGTTGTTTCTCTTGGAATATTTGAGTGCCAGCCCATCCATCGCTTAGTTGTCTCATTTCACTATTACGACGCGGTCCAAGGCCTGGCGACAACGAAACATTACGAATAGACGAGGATCGGCGTGGCAATGTACGTTGTGGTGTTCCACTAGGTCCTATTACCGGCGATGTAGGTGCACTAGCATGTGGCGATGGTGGTTGTAGTGTAGGTGTAGGCGTAGATGGATCCATACGCACTGGTTGTTGTCCAGGCGGTAATGGAGATACGGGTCGGCCTGTAGGTGTGCCCAAACTACTCGTATTTGAATCGGATGGTGAAAATACAGGCGATGACGGTGCCATAGGTTCGACAATAGTAGCATCGAGCTGTACGGTTAGATTCTTAAACAACGACTGTATAGCAATAGGCACTGTAGCATCCTGGTCTGGCTTGCTCTTATTATTACTGTTACTATTGTTGTTGTTGTTGTTGTTGTTGCTATCGTTGTCGTCATTCTCATTGTCTTGTACTGTAGAAGACGCGGATTCTGGCAACTGAACCCGACCCATTACGTAAACGGTCAACTTTTCATCTAAACATTGTTATTCAATCAAGTATATGAATTGTTGAATAACTTACCGAATAGTGCATAGTCAAGCTCATGGGCCAGTACTAGGTCATCTAGGAGTGGACGGCTTGTTTCCTGGTCAAGTGGCAGAGCTGGTACAAACACGTCAAATGTAGATGACTCGAACAGGCTATCTATTGACGCCATACTGTCGTTTGTTGCTCTTTTACTTATCAGATAATAAAGAATAAAGATAGTAGTGCACGGTTGATGAGCAGGTATAAGGTGAATAAAGGAAAGACGATTTAAATGAATTGGCTATTAATATTAACCTATTAGTATTACTATTGTTATGATTATCGTCATCACAGTCTTAATAATTGATTTAATTGTTTATTACTACAAACACATTTACTAATATTAAGTAGTAATTCTAAATATTATTACAATAGATTTGTTTCTTCTTTTTCCAGCTATACTACACTAACAATGGACGTATCTTCTTCTATAGGTGCTGAAACAGCACCACCACCACCACCAACAACAACAACAGTAACACCGACAGTAACGGCAACCGACACGCTACCTTCTCATAAAGCTATTCAATTAGAACAGGGTAATAATAGCTCTAGCAATAGTTTATTAAATACTTGGTCGACGAATCCGCTTTTTGGCGCCGGTTTAGGCCTTGTTGGTGTAGGTGTAGCACTTTCGCTATTAAGACGTGGTATTATGCAAACGGGTACGCTACTACAACGTCGTCTACTTGTTACGCTGGAAATTCCGTCGCGTGATAAAAGCTATCCCTGGCTACTTAACTGGATGATTGATCGGGGTGCACAACAACATAGTCCTCACCTTGCCGTACAAACAGCGTTTAAACAACACGAAAATGGTGCAGTAACAACTGAATTCTCTCTAGTGCCTGGACCTGGCAAGCATTGGTTTCGCTGGCATGGTGCTTGGATGCAGGTAAATCGATTATATTGTTGTTATCGATATCATTATGATGACATTAATATTTACATTATATTAAAACACGCTATAATTTATTATATTATATTTATTAGGTAGAACGACGCCGTGATAGCCGTTTAATGGATCTATCCACCGGTAGTCCTTATGAAACTATCATGATTACCACACTATCGCGTGATCGTACTGTACTCAATGACATGCTAGTGGAGGCCCGATCGCGTGCCTTAGCAAGTCAAGAAGGCAAAACCGTTATTTATTGTAGTTATGGACCAGAATGGCGTCCTTTTGGTCAGCCACGTAAACGCCGGCCTTTAGACTCGGTCATTCTCGATCTAAATCTTAAACAGCATCTAGTCAACGATGTCAAGTCATTTATTGCCAATGGCCAATGGTATACAAATAGAGGTAGTACACCATACTATCTAACTAATAATAGTAGTACTAAGCATAAAATACCTAGGTATTCCTTATCGACGAGGCTACCTATTATATGGACCACCAGGTAGTGGTAAAAGTTCATTCATTCAAGCATTGGCCGGCGAACTTGGTTACAATATATGCTTATTGAATCTAAGTGAACCTGGACTAACAGATGATCGATTAAATCATTTATTGGGCAATACGCCCGAACGAAGTATTCTATTACTAGAAGATGTCGATGCAGCATTTAGTCAACGTATACAATCGGATAAGCAAGGGTATAGGCATAACAATAATAATAATATATACATTTTATTAACCATTAGATACTAGATATGCTTCAATGGTAACATTTAGTGGACTGTTAAATGCATTGGATGGTGTGGCAGCCGCTGAAGAACGTATTATATTTATGACCACCAACCATTTAGAACGATTAGATTCGGCACTTATAAGACCCGGTCGAGTGGATGTTAAAGCGCTACTTGGTGATGTTAGTGACCACCAAATACGTGAACTATTCCTACGCTTTTACGAAACACATAACACCGAGGCTGATGCATTTGTAGCCGCTTGTCGTCTTCAAAGTAAACAACACGGTAAAGCATTAAGTGCCGCGGCATTACAAGGCCATTTTGTTTATTATCGTGATGATCCACGTAAAGCCATCGATAATGTGGATCAACTTTTCCACACTTAAAATGAATAGATTTAAATAAATGTTAAAAATATCAAATTTAATATAAAACAGCAACATAAATAATATGCAAAGAAAATAAGCAATGCGCATTCCTCTTAATAAATGATATCGACCTCTTTTAAATATAATATCCGGTTAACCATACACTAGCCATCCAATGAATAAGATCACAGGCCTCGTTAATTAGTTCAATAATATTGCCGGCTACTGCGGCTGCCCGTTGACCGGCTGTAGGTCCACGACGACAACGTCGATGACGACGACGAGAACGTAACTGAGATAGCGTATTTTGATTAGATTCTGCTTCTACTAATGTATCATCGTCGTCTTCTTCGTCATCCTCTTCTTCGTCATCCTCTTCCTCGTCTTCTTCATCGTCGTCGTCTTCAAATGACCATCCAATACTTAATGATGATATATCATGTTCATCATCTAAATGATTACTTGGTCTTAAATGAGAAAGTGCATCACTGGAATGATCTATTAAATTGTCCTTTGAATTATTGCTACTTTCCCATAAATTCATACCTTCTTTAGATTGTATTATATTTACGGTTGAATGGCTTAAATGCTTATTATCGTCATTGGTGGCAATAATCCCGGCTTTTTGATCATGATCATATATTCTCTCGTCTTCCTCGTCTAATACATGATCTTTATGATGATCTGCATTATCGTCATGGCCTATTGCGCCCTTATTATTTGATCGAGATCGTCTTCTAAACGATTTTCGTCGAATATAAAGTGCATTATCCAATGGCTCCAGGTGCATTGAATATTCACAATCAGATACGTAGATACGACGTTCTACTGTATCTTTAAACGTAAGACGAGGCTTGGGCGGTGTAGACGGTGCACTGTCTCTGTGCTTACATTGACATGGACTAGAGCTATTGCCGCTCACATTACTGCATAGACTATCAATACTGGCAGCACTCGCCTGTCCATGCGACAATGAACGTACTGGTGCAACTGTCATATAACTATTTTCTGACGAGTCACATTCATTCGTTCCGTTGCCATCACAAGATCCATCACACGACTCATGACCATCACCAGTACTGGGTATGGTGTTAATAGGAAGTGAAATGGCATCCCAAGGAGATTCATTCAAATTACGAAGTCGATTGGGTGTCAATTGGCCCGCTAGATCTAAATGATCCAATGCACATAAGTGAGGCTGGTAAGCAGATGAATGCATTTGAATAAATGATCCATAAGAGCGTTTTAGTGCTGATTTGATAGGTAGGTTCATTTGACCAGGTACCATATTATCTGCTGTAGGTACTGTTCCTAAATAATTGCTATTAGCTATTTGTGCTGCAAATGCATTTGAAGCAATTGATGTTTGTGATGGTATTGACTTTAGACTGCCTTTCATAATAGGCATGTTGCTGCTGTTGTTGTTGTTGCTAATAATACTGGCTTTAATAGAGTCAAGTTCGGCATTATCGCTGTTTAACGAAGAAGCTATGGCGTTTTTAGAATGTACAATCGACATAGCCCCATGTATATTGGCCGGGTTGATACAAGAGCTAAGTGCACTATCACTTAGAACACGCGGCATCGATGGCGTTGAGCGATAAGAGCCATTAGGCTGGCCGGTTAGAGAACGCATACTGCTATCAGCATGGTTGATTTTTGCATTAAATGAGCCTGTTCGCTTTAAAGGCATAGCACTACTTTGACCAATGGTTTGCGGACGGTGTTGTGGACCCCATCGCCGTCCCGTCAAGTAGACTGGCCCAATTAACGGTGAATTGTATTTCTCAAATCGATTACGCCATACATGCGACACCATACAACGTGCAGCCTTTGTAGCAGCACAATTACCATTGGCGTGTTCTTTAATCGTTCGTTCTGGCAATAACATATATTGCAAACGCCAAAGCAAATTTTCACAGCGTGTACGTACACCTGTTCCATATCCATATCGAGCAAGTAAATCGCCTCTGTACCATAGTAGACGCTGTGTTCGAGTGGCCTCTTCTTGACACCAACTATGGCAGAAATAGTCTACCTTTACCTGTAGCATTGTATTGTAGGTAAGTTCCTCCGAAGAGGATGGACTAATGTGCGGCATATTGAATAAACTAATCACAGATTATAGCGATAACTTGGTGTAATTGAACTAATAATAGTGGAAATAAAATGAAATAAATGCTTATTTAATTGCTCGGTGATCAAAATCAGTAAAAATAAGATGAAGCAATGAATTCGTCGCTGTTATTGTTATTGTTGTTATTGTTATTGTTGTTAGTATTGTTGTTATTGTTATTGTTGTTACAGTAGGCGATACCAGTTCGTAAAAAAGGACAATATCACCGTCTCAAGTCAAATGTTCAACTGTCACCTGATAAATCATCAAGAATAAAAGACACACGTGCTGTTAGCATAAATATAGTCATCAGTAGTTACACAATGAAACAAGGAGATGTGACCACAGCTCAGTCATAAGAAGAAAAAACTTTGAAAACTACAGTATAGGAATAGTATAATAATAGAGATAATATGCCAGCTATTATCTATTATCAATAGTAGAATAATGCCAAGCAAGTGTATTTGACAACTAGTGTACCAATCTTCAATACAAACACTACAAAAAAAATGTTGTTATGCCTCATTACCTTAAACAAACACTATACTATGCATAACAGTGACTATACAAAGCATAAAAGGGATACAAGCAAGTACTGTGGCGATCTTGTAGAAATAAGCAAATAAAAGGACAATGTAAAGCGTTCTTAGCTTTTGCAGCTACTTTGTTACTGTTGCCACTAATCACACTCATAAAAGCGTATAAAGAAATAGAACTGTATGCAACGCAATACGCAATCTACTGTACTGCATATGCAATCTGCAAAGTGTACACCCCCGTTGTTGTTGTTAAGCAGTAAAAGAAAAGGTAAAGCATAACATATGTCACATCTTACTTACCTAGACTTATCAATGGCTGTGGTGGTCAATAAACGCACCAACTCATAAAATACTTAATGAGAGCAATTAGGAAACAAAAATACGAGAATTAAGCAGTAGCATGAATTAAAAAAGGTTGATGCGCATATTTGCATAAACAAACGATAAAAGGCGGCGATGTGAAAAAGTAGAAATTTTCTATCTAAAGCCAATGTGATCCTTTTAGATCCAATGACAAAACAAACAGCCTATCAACACCGGCCCTTTAATATAAACTCCACCCGTGTCATGATAAGCCTTTGCCGCCATTACGCATTATTAAACAAACTATTGCTAGTAAATATACTACTTTATAGAAGCAAACTACGCTATAAATAACCACAGTAGATATTGCTGTTTTAATCAGCGAATAAAAGTTTGAACTATTTGTACGACAGTTCTTTACCAAAGACGATGTATTACTTGGATGTTGATACTTTACAGTAACTAAAATGTGGGGTAGCTCAACACGTGATACGCGTACAAAGGAACGCTACCCAAGACATGGCCCCGCCTTAGATGCAATATAGATGAATAGACACGACCGCCGCCTAGTAGTCAACAACACCGTACTGAATACCGAATACTGAGTATAGCCACCAGCATTGACCCTTTAAAGCATTATACCAAAAATAATCACCACGACTGCTTTCTGCCCTTTAAACGATAGCGCTATAGCCTTGGCACTTACCCTTTGGCATGTCAAAAGATTAGTCGTTGACCAAAGTAAAAGCGATTCAATTCACGGCATTCACAATAATGACAACAACAAATAGCTTAACTGAACCGAGAAATAAACTAAAGAAGAAGTGAACTGTATTCAAACACGCACACAATACGTTGGATAAAATAGGTTGGCAAGATTGGAATGATGCAAGAGGTCGGATACGGCAAGTGCCGGTTAAAAATGATGTCCCTTGTCGATTTTCACGTGTCCTTGACTACGGAAGTGTAATGATAAGCGTCATAGTGATAGGCATGATAGTAAATTGATTAGTACACACACACGCAAAGTGTTTATTAATCTTTTCTTTTTTCTTTTTATAACTCGGCTAACTTGGCACACATTGCAATGACAGACGCTGTAATAAAACGTGCTTTATTTGGTGGGGCTATCGAAGCGGTCATTCCCAGTACTTTTAGTGACGTTAGGTAGTAAATAGAATAGAATAATGATTATTTATTATACAAATACTAATTTTTACTAACTAGTCAATTTCGTGAAGTGCCTGATAACCAAGAGGTTTTTGCAGCTACCGAAACAGAAGAAAGCATTATTGTTGAGTTGCTTGAATTAGATGAAGATGTCCCAGATAATGAGTGTGCCAAGTAATTAATTATAAACCATATTAATTTTACTTTAATTAACATTTAATATTTAATAGATTTCATTTTGAACAAATTGCCCAACATAATGAATCACCAGAAACACAAATTATTAATTTAGTATCATTAACAACAGCTGATCTACCACATCTTCCGTAAGTATACTGAATAGAAATAGTCATTAATGACCAAGACACATATACGATACTATTTATTGAATAACAATGCGCTACTGATGACGTAACAACGCTATATAGTTCGGATACCGTCGGCTATTTACTTGCTGGCCAGCAACAAGTGGCTAAATTCCGCGAAAAAACAAGTACGTCCTTAAATACTGTAGATATTTTTATGGCCGTTCTTCGACTACGGCACATCTCTACCGAGATATTAGTTACTGTCAATGTACCTGTGGCCATTGGATCAACAAGTAGTAGTCGTGCGATAAATCAACAATCCAACAACAATAACAGCAGTCCTATTGATGCTAATACATCAGCAATGGCCGGCGAAACGCATATTAAAACGCTTTTATCGTCGTTTAACATTATCAATTGGAATCTATTTCAATAAATATGCATCCATTATAATAAGAAACATAATAAAAGTAATTAAAAGATTTCCAGTAATATAGAAACAAATTAAAATATAAAATAATGGCTTGTAGAGAAAAGTGCACTAAGCAGATACAAAATAATACTATAGTAATGCTGCTACTGCAGATACTGTCTTCTTCTCAGTTGATGTCTCATTATCATTGCCGTCTTCGCCATCTGCGTCGGCACAGCCACACTTCCAATGGGTTTCAACGGTGCTGCAGTCAAATACTGGTTTATCAAGTCGCTTATTGACGACATTATGTACTTTACAGGCCCATTGTGCCACTTCTGATCGCGACTCAACTACAGGCGGGTGCTCCTTAAGTACGAGTTGAAAATGCTTAGCACATTGACCACACGGATAAAGACGAGCGAATAAATAGATAAAAGAGCGTAGTGCTCCCTTTTCATCTTCAGTGGGCTGCTTGGGGAATCGAGATGCCATAGTGTGCAGTACACGCCAGCTGATTGTCCCAATTCAGCTCTATAGTAATATTGATAACATTAATAATATAAATCATGTATTAGATTATACTAATTAACTCTTTAGTATGCAACTCTATTGACTTACCGTATGGTTGCATTACCCAACTCGCTCATAATAACACCACCACCTATATTAGCAGATGTCATGGCTGGTGACCAGAAATCATTCCCTGTAGCTAGATCGATACCACTAAACCAGCCGGATGAAACAGCCGGGTCTTGCTGATAGTTGGAGAAATGGTCAATAGAACTATTTGAACGGCTACTAAGTGACACAATGGTCACAATAAGTAGAATAGTTACTGTAATGACAAATAGCCATAATAAAGGTCGACGTGGACGACAATATTGGATAAGCATGATATAATTATACTTTTTGTATGTTTATATTTGTGGGTGTGCGTTCTATCGACCAAAAGCAATAAAAACGGCACTCTGTAGATGCTAGTTGATTGTAGATGTTAAATCTGAAAACAAAAGTGGTAGATGAGAAGAGAAAGAAAGAAAGAATAGCCAAGAAGGAGAAAAAGTAAAGGAAAGAAGGTGTTATTAATATTGTGAAATAAAATTAATAAACATCCGGTCTGAATTCGGTTAGATTTCATGCCATTAATGCCGATAAAATATTGACTGAATTGTATGTTAATCCCCCTGGGGTAGCAAATCATTTTACGCAATCGATCGTAGTAATTTGATTCGATTAATTTGTGTTCAAATCATTATTTATAATAAACATTAATGTAGTGTAATAACAGTATCATTTCCATAAAATATAATTAAACGTAACAGAACATTGTATTAGTAGTTGCTATTTTAAACATTTGAATAAAACTTACGTTTAAAATCTGAAAAGTCTCATTGAGACGAACCCGCGTTCTCTGCAATGATTGTACTGGCCTGAGATGGTCTGGCAAACTCAGCTGGTCTGCCATTTCCATCCCAGATTGATTCGGCGATATGGAAAACATTTTTGCTTGCCATGACATACCGATTCCACACCACCTGGCAGTTTTGGCAGACTAAGGTGGTGTGATGGGTATGACCATTTACAGCAATCTTTTCTATCAGACTTTTTTCCTTACAGACATGACAAATCTATTAAATTGTTAAATTGTTAAATAAAATAGTGATTATATTAAATACTTACCTGAGAGAAAGATTCTCATCAATCTTAATGGCAACAAGGTCTCCACGATGCTCTCGTCGTTTCAACATTTGCCAGCACCTGTTGACAACAGCAGATCGATGGCCCTTGTATACATTGCTCTGCTTGTCAAACACTGCATCGCTGAATACAATAAGTGGCATTTTGTCAGCTGTTTGTAATCTTGCTGGACACCATCCTTCTTTCTCTCTTGGTGGATCACTATTTAATTATATATAAATAATTATTCATACTTCACAGCTTTTAAAAAGTGTGTCATAAAATATAATCATTATGATTATACAGCTCTTTGTATTATAAAAATGCAGAATTCACCTACTAAATGTTCCAAGTGTTGATATGGCATTACATAGAAAACACTACATAAGAAGACATCTAATATTATCAATAAAATATTTAAGCTTTTTTCAATCCCTGACTACCCTGACCAATTCTTAAATTAATGTAATTACTATTTTTATTGCATAAACGTAACAAATTACAACAAAGTAACCTTTATTTATTTATTTATTAACTGAACATTAAGTTTGTCAAAAATGCCAAATAAATTGCTTATTTTACGAGATTAACTATAAAGACTTGAACAATTGACAAGTCGATTAAATTTATTTATATTTAAATTATTATTTGTCATTTGAACTCATTTTATTACACTTTTCGTTTTCACTTGATATTTAAATTTAAATTTATTATTGATTGACTATCTACTCTAATCCCCAAAGCAGCAAATCTTTTTACTCAATCAATTGTAATGATTTGAATAGTTGAATTACGTTTAAATGACCATCTACAATAAACACTAATGTTAGTACATTACATTACCATTTTCATAAAATAAAATGTAACGGAGCATTGTATCACTAGCTGCTATTTTAAACATTTAAATAAATAATGTAACATACTATTTGATTCCATTGAAATGTTTGAGGTTGATCATTGTTGTTGTTGGCCATGTGTAGAAAGGTTGATCAAATATTAATAAAAGCCATTGATTGCAATTCCATATCGTTCCGCAGCTGTTATTGTTGTTACTATGCACAGTGTGGTTTCTTGCATCTAAATGGTCTGTTCTATTTTACAATCTTCTAATGTTGCATTTTGGGCACATTTACGCTGTAAGATACTCGCCTATGGTGACAAAAGGTAGAATAATTAGCATTTCTGATGTTCACCATTTTCTTGAGCATTTTTGATATCAACTTGGTAGGCGCAGTTTATTTGTCGACCATTGATCAAGCAAATTACCTCCACCATATGCAATAATGATAGATTGAGTGTCTTCACCATGAATATCTTGTGGCGGCAGTTGTAACCAGAATATACGGCATGCCGTTGATGCTACTTGAACAAATGTTAATGTGAAATAAGAGAAATAAAAACCAGAAATTGAATAACATTTTTATTGATGCTCAAATACGCATGCTATTTATATTGTTATATTCAACATTATCACATAATATATTACTGAATAGAACAACAAGATAGCGATAGGAAAAGATGACGAAATGGATAAATAAAATGCGGGAGTCAAAGTACAATAGAAACATTAAAGCCATTTAATACTAAAGTTGTTGCTATAAAACATACTACCAATAAATTACTGAGTGTAGTAGGAAATACAATCAAAGCCAATGTTTCTTAAAGACAAGTGTAGCCATAGAAAGCGTCGTTATTAAAATAATGAAACATAGTCATATTCTAGACGATGAAGCAATAGACCAATAGTTTATATGAATGAATAAATAGTGCGATGTTAATGCCAGCAGAAACATGCACAGTATATTCAGTACAATGGCCAGTGGTGAACCAAGGCCTTCTGATTTCTTACCATCTATTAGTATAAGAAATCAAACTGACACTGTTGCATCAACATCATAATTAAATGTAATATTCTATTGTAAGTAACATGAAATACTATTTAACATTTATTAACACTGATATCGGATATTGGAAATTGTGTTGATTAATTTTCTAATTAATTTAATTGGAGTTGATGTAGCACTACAACAAACCACTTCTCAGTAGTAAAAACTGATTGACGGTTTATTGTTCAAGCTATGAATTTTTTGTCCCGTTTTAAGGATAGGGACTCAAAGGGAAGTATCTCCAGAATACTAATAGATTATTTATAAATCCAATTTATATGAAATAATTTGAAAGCACTTTATTCGCTCTACGGATGATAATGATGAGTGATGAGTGGACAACTGGCATGATCCACATTTACCTTGACTAATGTTACTGTTGTTAATACCATTAGTATTAGTGGCAGTTAGGATAATGATAACCATATTAATTAAGCTTTGTGACTGAGTTTATCCTAAAAAATTGTATTCATTGTGTTAATTGTATTGTTGTTATTATTATTGATTGCTTTTGTGCTTACCAGTGCTCGTATCCCTTGTTCCTGCCATTCCTGTCGCGTAACCCAAAAAGTATCTTTATCTTTCATAATATCGGCTAATACGGCACCACCAAGGAATACCATATGTTTACGACGTGGTGGATCTTCAATATGTACCTTGAATTTCTAATAAGTAAAAAAATGATCATGACATCATATTAATCAATATACTCGTTCTATATATATATATATATATAAATAACCTACTTTAAGACGCTCAATATCTCCATCAAGTGTACGAGTAAGATATAGTTGTTTAATTTCCTTTTCTAATCGACTGGGTAGACCTGGATACATTGTAGAACCCCCAGAAAGAACAATATGCTTATACAATTCAGATCGAATATCAATATCGGCAGTTTGAATGGTGTTATACAATAGCTCTGTATTATATATTATATACAGTTATTATAATTATGTCCCCTATTTGTTACAATTGACTTACCGGCCATGCCCACTGATTCGATATCAACTAGTTCAGGTTGGAACAAACATTCAGGTGCTTCAAATCGCTCAGATCCAACTTTAATAACTCGACCATCTGGCAGCTATACCCATATTTAGTATTTATATATAAATAACAACATAGATAAACTTACTGTGTAATTCTCTACTAGTACAGTAGTTTCGTTGGCCAGCTTTTGATCAAGGTCAAGATCGTAACTAGATAAAGTAGTTCGTTGATGCTATAGCTTATTTATTTGTTTATTTATTTTCTATGTTACTCACCTAACATAGCATAACTTCTCCTTAATTTGACGAACAGTTTCGAAATCAGCCGTTCGATTAAAGGCATATCCGCGCAACAATAGCAGCTTAATCAAATAGCGTGTTACGCTTCTTCCCGCTACATCAAGTCGCCGCGTAAGATGCGGCATAGAAAATCCATCGTAGACCGGCACAATATGCGTCACACCATCACCAGAGTCAATTACCACACCCGTTAATAAACCTTAATTGTTATTATTAGAACAAGATCACAATTAATGCCATTATCTAATGGCTTACCTTGAGCATAAAGGGTCAATACAGCTTGAATTGCCACATAAATGCCCTGGAATCCATACTCTTCAAACATAACCTCGGCCATTTTCTCGCGATTCTTTAGCGGGTTCATTGGTGGTTCGGTCAATAAAATCTTACTATCCTTTGGGTCGATACGTAGTTTTTCATTAAATGTATAATCCCATACATGGCACATATCTTCCCAGTTCTTAACAATGCCATTTTCCATTGGATATGACATTTGGAGAATACTACGCAAGGCGGCAGCTTCATCGCCCACCATAATATCCTTCACCTCGACATTGCCAATTTTCTCTTCAGCACGAATAATAGGACGGCCCACGACAGACGGAAAGACGAATTCGGGAAAGTTAGAGCCGGCATAGCCTACCTTGGCAAACTAGCTCGAAACAAGCAGGGCGTAGTAGGTGGTGCGTGTATGCACGTATAGACGTGTTAACCAATGTCGTTAAAGTATGTAGGTTAGCACTTACACCAGTACCATTATCAACAACTAAAGTTTTAGATGCATCCATCGTGTGGATGAAGTCGACCGACGCTAGTAAAGAATAAACCACGCAAAAGTAGTAAGGTAAAAGAGTAGTAATGAGTGATGACGAAGTGTGTAAGTGTGATGGCAAGCGATAAACACGGAACATTGGCCATAGTCTACTTAATCCATATCTGGAAAAGGTCTGCTTATAGTTATTATGAATTTATTATCTAAGTTAACCTTATTATACACTAGTATTAACTATCTAGTGGCATAAAGATAACAGCAACTAAATTTATGTTATCAAGGTTAGTCGCCATGTAAAAACTGTTTTTTATTGTTTAAACATAAATAAAAGATGTAAATTAAATAAAAATACCAAAATAATATATAATATAATATAGAAATAAAAAAGAAAATTAGCTAAATTACAATACATAATGTATATTGAAATAAATAAATGAAAATAGTCAATTAATATGATAAAAATGGTTTATTCACTCATACTTTCATCATCATCATCATCACCACTATCCATATTCCATTCTTTTAGGAATGCAGATAGTTGTTCTGGTAAAGAATATCCAGAACCAATGGCTTGTTGAAGATATTCAGCTGCACGTGTGTAGCATGCTGCTTCATCATTTTCAGTATCCGCAACATTGCCAAGATTAATGCTACATTCTGCCAATTGTACAAGTATAGAGCCAGTTGTTATGGATTCTGGACTTTTTCGGCCCATTGTTTGGCTTGTGTAAAGTTCGCTTCGGCTTTATGAAGTAATTCAACTATTTTACCAACATCTGACTTGTCTTTATCACTAGCGGCTTCATCGTCTTCATCGTCTTCATCGTCGTCGTCTTGACGTTCTAGCCACCAGTTTGCTTGTGACATAAATGCTGCACCTATACTTTGACAAATTAAGGCTGTACCCTCACTCGTTTCTATTGAATGGTTATATTAATCAAATAAATACTTATAAGCTTGGCTTACCAATGGTCTTAAATAGCGTAATTGCCAAAGTATTCCATTGATTGCGACCTTTCCAATCATCTCGCAAGTCTGCGTGAGTTTGCAGTAGACTACCAGCTAGTTGTATTGCATCAGTATAGTCGGTTGGATTCGTATCTTTTGTTTTAGCCTTTACTTCTATGGCTTGTGTAAAGTATTGATGTGCTTTTTGAACTAGTTGGTCAATATTATTCAATTGTTCATCTGGAATCGTATCATTTGAACCCTGTTCATTTTCCTGTTCAGCTTGATAAAGAATTATACGTGCCTATACATTTAGTGAGCTATCTGCAATGGTTTTATTTTCAATTTAGCTTACTTGAGAAAGCGATACACGCCCACTAGCAATACACGTTTCATAGATATCCACTGTATCTTGGTTCTCGGTCATATCTTGCCCTTGTTGCGCAAAATCATCCGCCAATTGTAAGAAACCAATGGACTCTTCGATTGAGTCACTGGCGCACAGCTCTCCAAGTTCACACAGCGCCAGTGCATAGGTGGCATAGAAACGACCTGGAAGTGGGGATGCATCCGTTGTGTTTCTTAAAATACGATCACATTCATGGACTGTGCCTTGCAATAGTAGTTGTGCTCTATCTGGGTCATCCGCTATCGTATATGAATAATTATAAAATAGTTACTATAAAGCTATTTAACAAACTATAGTCGAACCTACCTAACATTGCAACAGCATTTTTCAAAAGAACCGCTGCTTCACTCACTTCGTCGTCGGCTTCTTCACCGCCTTGCAGCCACACCGTCTGTTCTTCCTGGTTCTCTTCAGCCTGCTTGGCTTTTTTACTTTCTGACGCCTTTTTCAATCCCAAAGGACGACGCTTCTGTGGCTGATTCATTGTGTTAAGTAGAATGTATTTAGTTTAAAATGATACGACGTGAAATAAAAAATAAAAAGTAAAAAGTAAATGGTAAATGTTTTTTATTAGTTGAAATAAAAGCGTTATTAGCATTATTCAATAGAAACTAGTTCTACTTCAAAAATAAGCCGTTGATTTGGACCAATGCTACAAACACAAGTATACAACAATATAAGATATTTTTACGTTTTATATTAAATGTAACTTACCCTGCATCAGGCGCACCCTTTTTGCCATAAGCCCATTCAGGTTCGATGGTTAATTGAGCCTTTTCGCCCTTGGACATTGTAAGCAATGCTTCATCCCATCCGCGAATGACACGGCCTGTACCAACTGGATGGTTGTGTGGTGTGTTAATTCTAAATTGTATATTAAGACAGAAGCGTTACAAACCTTTAAACTTCAATGGAATAGGCTTTTTTCCTCGCTTCTTTTCTGTATTTGTGTCAAATACTGTGCCATTCTCTAATGTGCCTTTATACCTATATTAATAACAAATAATAGTGATAGATATTACAATGATTGATAAAATATTTAATCTATTATTATTGCTGCTATAACGTTACCTACCAAACTGATACAAGCTCATTTTTTTTAGGAAAGTTAACTCGATCGCCCTTCTTCAGTATGGCTTTGGTGTATTTGGGAGGTCCTTGTTCTTCCTCAACAGCTGTGATAGATGCAGCGGCATCATTAGCGGCAGCAGTATCGGGTTTGGGCTCAGCCTTTTTGGCTTTAGCGGCCGGCGTTTCGTCTGTTGCTCTGTTGCGGATACAAATCTCTGGTTAGATCTTACTTGACAATCAAAGTACGCTGATTTACCGAAATGCCTTTTCTACAAACAGCGCTTCGTAAGCAGCAATCAGTGCGTCTTTGCTCTGAGTCTTTGCTACGTTCTTTACTTGTCCATTAAGTTTACGCAATACTAAAAACTTGGACAAAGTTAAGCGTCACGTAGAATGTTGTCTTTAAGCAGCTTACATCGTTAGATGCTTGTTCATGCAACCAAGTAACAATATCTTTTTGGATACTGCGTCGGAAACAAGCTGTTCCTGCGTCCAGTGACGTTGTGGTTCAGTCATTGTGAAAAGCAAATAGAGTAAAAGCAAAAGAAATAGGACAAATAACAATTTATTACGACTATGTGTGAATTGTGCGCAAATACTCTACACGAAAAGTGTTTTCGTCAGCTACAGGTCTGTTAAATCTATTAGTATCATATTAGCACAGACGATATTAGTTACCGATTAATTGCTGTCCATTTTGGTTCCTATTAATTAATAACACACGTGTTAGTTGTATTCCAATAAATTATAGCATTAGAATACATACATCTTTAAACAAGCGCATAGCATGAATAAAGTTGGTATTATCAAGGGTAAAACGATGATAGATACCGGCTGGTAGCACAATAAGGTCGCCGCGTTCCATATAGATACGAATCCATTCATCGTCTTTATCACGAACATCGAAATAACCTGATCCATCTAGAATAAACGAATTTCTTCATCTTCATGCAAATGTCTAAATGGAAATAGCTTGATTAACATTTTATGTGTTTATCAATAAATAATACTTGCTCTTTAAAGAACATTTTAATCTTTTCCTCGTAATCTGGCAAACGATCTGGGGAGATGACAATCTTAAAGAAATCAATAATAATAATAATAATAATAATAATGTTAATGTATTTGGTATTTATAAGATGTATTTAAGCATACCTCGTCGCGATTGCTATAGGCACGTTCTTTAGTAATGGTTTCCAGTTTTTCCATATGGTCCCTGGAATCTAGTCGCCAATAAAGCACACCGACGCTTTTAAGCTGTTCAATGGTGACGGGACGTGAAGGCACATATTGGTGCTCACCACGTTGGTCTTCATTGGTGTCCGCGTTATAGTAATAGGCAAGCATGTTGTTGTTGTGACATATAAATCTTGTAGACAAGGCGTGAAATAATAGCAAAAAGAAAAGCGAAGCAACGAATCGTTTTGGTTTATGTGAACGCCAACGTCAAGCGCCTGCCTTTGGAGTCACAAGCACCAGCTATAGCTTATCAGCAATAACCTGTGACAAACACTGAACCAATAATGATTCAATATACGCTCCAGACTGACATGGAAGATATAATTTGAATGCCAATACCAAGTTCCAATTTCACTGTCCGCCCTGCTGTAGCTTGTATTGGATCTTTAACAGTTTTTGGTGCGTGTACCTATAATAAATAACAGTGTTAGACGCTTCAATTGAACTATGTTATATTTAAATTAAATACCGTAAGATTCCATAACATTTAACAGCTGGGCGTGTTGTGGCATTGATAGGGACAAGGATTGGCAAGTTTTTAGATCATATGTTGATTTATGATCGATACAGTGTAAATATGTAGACACTACACTGCTTATAAAAATCATACCATATGGCGAAAGTATTTCATTTATAATAACAAAAATTATAAGCATAATGTAAGAAGAGGGGTACTTGTTGCGTTCTAGCTTACAATTAAGTGTCCAATACAATAGGAAAATACAACATGTATAAGAGATCGAAGTGTAAATAAATCTAGTGGCATAATAATTTATTGCAATGACGATTGAATTCAAAAATATTAATTTTCTTGTCGACAAATGTAATGCATCATTTATAACGTTGTACTATTTTATACACAGTGTAATAATCTGCTTATCAATGTGACATTGCAATTTTTTAATAAAGGTCTATGCCGTAATAGATGCATATCAATTTGCTCTTTTTTTAGTAATATTGCTACTGTAGAGTATTTGAGGTATTATATTTTGATAACTAATGCCATTTATCATCCAGTTCCATGTTCAATAGAATAAATGCGCAATTTAAATGTATGAATAGTATTAAATGTAGTCATTTGATCACTAGATCATACTAAATGTTAGTAAATTGCACATTATTATGTGTTGTACGATACTAATTAAAAGTGAACATCTACTTTGATCCTTCAGAGCAGCAAATCTTTTTACGCAATTAATCTAATGATTTAATTAAATTGGGTTGTGTTTAAATCATCGTTCACAATAAACATTAACGTAATATTGTTGTCCATTATCATTTCCATAAAACAAAATGTAAAATAACATTTTATCAGTAACTGTTATTTTAAACATCTCAATACAACTTACACTCTTTAGCAATGATATCAATAATTATTTAGTTAATTGTTCTATTTGATGTGTTAGTATTGTTGCACCAATATATATACATGTATGCTGTGTACCATTTCATTTTTAGCTTTTAATTTTAATACTTGTTAATTGAGTTAAATAAACTGCATTATTATACGATTGAGTTGAATTTATTAATATTTAATATGATTTGGTGATCAAATACCTATTTTTAATAACATTTAATCTATTGAACATGGAACTGGATGGTGAATGACATTAAGTATCAATTATAATGCTTTGAATACTTTAAAGTAACAATAATATGGATTAGCATATTAATATAATTTATCTATTTATTATGTTTTATTGTAAGCAACACGAAATGTTATAACATTTATTAACACTGATATAGAGTATTGAAATAGTGTGGACTGGCTCAACTTCAACTAATTCAATCGGAGTTGATGTGACACTGCTTCAACAAATAACACTTTTCAGTATTAAAAGTTGATTGACGGTTTATTTGAGTTATGAAGCTTTTTGTTCCCAGTTTGAAGCTAGAGACTCAAAGTATAATAGCTTTCTAATTAATCAACAGTAGCAATTCTCTATTTTAAATGTAAATCATGTAGTTAATATAAGTGCTTCTTTGTGTTTTAAAAAATATTAGGAATCGTTTAGTGTTATTTTTTGTTGTAAAGAATTGAAAATAACCGGATAATACATATTACCAAACGTATTGCTAACAATGGGTTGAATTTTTACGTAAAAAGCAATTGATTTATAATAATTTTATTAAAAACCATTATAATCGTTGTGCATAACCGCGTGGTTTTCATTACAATGATGCTCGGAAATATGTAGCAATTACATCACCGTAGCCTTTTTCTTTTCTTTCATTCTACTCTAATCGTTTTACCATTTCCCATTCTCAGTATGTCGTTATTTAGCAATGCTTCGGAATTACTTTCGCCTATATTGCGTCAAGGCAAGTGCCTGTCTACCTGGACAGCTGCTGATGACGTATAGTCATTGCGCAGTCTCGCGTTAGTTGGTTATAGCTAATGACGAGTATTATTCTTTATACCACAGAAGCCGACCCAGCTCGGTTCCATCCAGCTTTCTTTGCCTCGCGTATGGCTATTGTTCCATTAAAGAACGCGTATCCATCACCAGAAATCGAGGCGCACTATCATCAACAAGTGTTTAGTGCGGCTCATCGATCACCGATTTTCCAAGGCTACACGTGGCAGCGCTCCACGGCCGTTGGGGTTGCAACCGGATCAGCCATTATGCCTGCTCATTTGTAGTGCCTCTACACATAGGATTGAGTGCAACGAAACAGTACAGCAGCACTTTAGACTACCATTCATCTTTGTAAACAATTGCTAGCTTGATCTAGTCTTTTTATAGTGTCAAAATCTCAGCAGTTGCAATAGTAATAAACCCACCGCGTGCATCTGCTTTAGTCTATACAAGTTTTCCCTCTACCAATGTCTTAACCATTATATTCATTTTGTTTTTTCTATTACCGCTAATAACCATATGCTATCTATTTATACCAAATACTGTTTAATAATTCATGTAATGCAGCTGTGTGGTATCCAATGTGCTGTATATGAATCGAATATGCCTGACACATATTAAATAAATAAAGCTATTTTGCTTTGTGCTTCTACCTTTTTCCACTATTTCTCCACCAATTCATTAAATCATTTTATTTAACTACTTAGTTAATAATTGTTTGTTTATTTGTCAGTTCATTATTCTATTAATTGTTTAATTAGTTATATTTATTATTGCTTTAATATATATATATATATTGTCATTATGCTATTAATTGTTTAAATGCCATTTATTTAGTCAGATTGGCTATAGGAAAGTGGCTATTTAATAAACGACTTTTATAATAATTATATTAACCTTGATCTTTCTTTTATTTAATTACTTTTCTTTGTCATTTGCACCCATTTTAGAGCTATGAACTTCAAAGTCCAATAGCACCAGATGCAATTTGTGATAGTGTAAATTATACGTGAAGTAAAAAGAAAGAATTGCATTTTTACTAAAATAAACTTTGAATTAATCCCGGACAAAGCTTAAAGTATCGTGGGAAAATGCATAAATATTTTATACGTTTATTCTCCGTAACGAATGGCTATTTGTTACATACTCACTACTGTTTATTAGTAAATGTAGTATTATGCATGTTACAATATTAATTTAATTGTAACAACGTTAAACAAAATAAAAGGCTTTTTATACTGGATTGTTAAATAGCTTTGTCAAAAATGATCTGCAAGTATAAAAGAACCGGAAATTATTAGGATTAAATATTGTGATTACAATAAGCAAGTGTGGCGCAATTGAACTGAGATAAGATAGAAAAGGAGCAGATCACGTAATAGTTGATGTGCAGTATGACAAACAAGCGACAGAAGTAATAGGAAACGACGTGGAATCGCAATCATATGGTTTTTATTAACATTCAATCAATCTTTCTACACATGGCCAACAACAACAACAACAGGCCTCGTGAATTGCAAGTAGTTAAATGAAAACATTGTAACTATGTTTGTTATGCATAACAGCGCTGACTTCCATTGAAACGAGTTTTGCTTTGGGGACTCATAATGTGGGAGTCAAAGTACAATTCAACTAAAATGTGGCATAAATACGTTATAATAGTATCACACTAAGTAAAATAGTTGGTCTTGTGGTAGTTGATATTTGCCTTAACAATGCTTGCATTCGAAAATAATCATACGAATTTTTTCAATTATTTGTTCATCTGTTTTACTTTGCACTACTATCCGTACACGTTATTACCAGATTATGCCATTAAATACTATCTGTAACAGCAACAAACAGACAATAATAGCACTTACTAATGCTTTTGATGGTTAGTACGTTAATTGCTGATAAGTGGTGTCGATAGCGGCACACTTCACACTGGACACAAATGAGCTTGCGTTGTTCAAAAAAGGCCATTGCCATGCCAATTGGGAACAACTATACACGTCATCGGCCAACACGTGCATCCGTGCCATTATTTCAAGTAGCAGCTAGCCATCAGTTTAGTTTAGGCCTATACATGCAGTTAAACACCTATCCCATTGCATGCTGTAGGCTGAAATGGCACCATTTCGAAACAATAGCGCAGCGCTTGCCACGTCACATAGCTGTTCAGCCCCAATAGGATAGAAATGGCAAAATAGACCACCTATCGAATGCATATGGGTACACACATGTTTTAGAAGTGTCGTTTTTGGCTGCCACGTCTTTTTATCATGAGAATGTCCATCTCCACCCGACAAAGATCATCCTTTGCTGGTGTGTCTTTTTGTCGCGGCATCTTGCAGTGTTAAAAGAAAAAAGTGAAAATAAAACTTTTGATTAGGCAACTATTGGCCCATTGATGTCTAAACTGGCAGTTCAAGTTGTAAAAATAGCTATTGCCACCTGAAATAGAAATCTATCGGCAATAGCGGTGCAAAAAGTGAAGAAAAAGCAAAAATGAATGCCACTGCTGGCATATGCGCCTACTGCTGCAGGCCAGGATGTTGCAATGGACACACTGCTTAGCGCCATAGACTGCTGACGACATTGAAGGCCAGCCAGTAAAGGCTCGGCACGTTCGTCACCATCTTCGGTATTAGTGGCGAACACACAGACAGATACAGATAGCCGACCTGCCTAACAAAAGTCGATGTTACACACGCGCTTGCGCACAAAGTGGGTACGTTCTCGCAGTTGTAGGCCTTTTTTTCTCTTGTCGCCGCTCTTGTTCTTGTTGTTGACGCTACGTGCTTGCAACATATTCTTTCCCGTTATTCCAACTTACTACACGTTTACTGCACTTTCTTGCTATTGTGCATTATCAATACTTACGTGTATTTTCAATTTGTGTGCATATTAGTGCACCTTATAACTGGTATATCAACGTGTTTCTTGCAAGAGTGCAAGTAGTTTGGCGCACGCCTAGAAAGGTGAAGTGCAAACTGTGTCTACTTGCTGAACAAGTAGTCAGCTCTCACTCTATCTCAACGACATAATTATAGCGGATTTGCGTGTTTATTGCAGTTTATTCAGTATCGGTTTATTTGTAAATAAGCTGTAGACGCTGGCGTTTTATTAAATTGCCGGTTTGTTTCGTCTATTTTACAAATTATTCTTTACTAAATAGCTGCTTTTCGTGTATTGGTGTCGGGGTTTAAATTTGCTACGTCATATTTATTGTGTGACCAATCATTCAATCCCCGCCATTAATTAGCTTTTGCAATTATTGTGATTATTACGCGTTCACGCGTATCTTTGTGTTGGTTTGTGCTGATTTGTGTGTGGGTGCGTTAGTATATATTCATTTTTACTCGTGTTTTATTGGTGGGTCTATATTTCGACAACGTAAATACAACGTTGGTTCGTTTACGTTATAAAAAATTAGTGGTTGTTTTTGGCGCTGACCATTGTCGTTTGGTGTCCAACGCCTTAAAAAAAAGCGTTTTTATTCGTGTTTATTCGTCAACTATTGCCGAAATTTATAATATAGCTTTATTAAATAGCTAAATTATATTTTGAAGTAATTTCTATTTACTTTCTACAAATAGTTATCACGACATTTGTCGGTATTTCTATTTTGTAAAAAGGTGCGTTTCTTTTGAACTTAAAAGTAACCAAATCGATAGTAGTATTACAATTGTTAATTACTATCATTTGCTTGCACTATTTGCCAATCTTTTTAATTGTGAATACTTTATACGCTGATTACTGATACTTGCAAACATTTGTAGCAAGTTGTGTGATTCTCGGTTTATCGTTTTAGTCAGGCAAAGTACTACATAATATGTGGTTCTCACCTGATTTCTCGGTTGCATTGCTTGGACTACAAGCATGCGCCATTGTTGGCTTGTCCTACAGTCTAACTTTACTGTGGCGCAAGCGTGAACATTTAATTGTGCGTCTTGTATCTGTTGCCGTATTGATTGATCTCGCATGTGCCGCATCCACTTTACTGGGTGAGCTGGATGAGCTCCGGGCTCTCTACGCTTCAGTTAGCAATAATGCATCCAATCTTACTGTGGATACGTGCCGCAACAATCATGGAACTCGGCTTATTCTTCGCATGGCTAGCATGGCCTATACAGGTGCTCTGGCTGCGTATTCGCAGCGTTACGCTACACAAGCTACTTCAGCTCGTCCAATGCTAAGTGGCCGTGGCGCGTTGCTTTCATCTCTTTGGGTTGCTGGTTGTGTGGCTTCTACTGGATTTTTATGGATGACCCGTGACTGGTGGCAGACACTTGTATTGGATAGCCAAGGTCGTGCTGTCGCTTGTCGCCCAGAGCCATCGGCAGAACGTCCAATTCACGCAGTCATTGGCGCTCTTTCCATGACGGCCTGGCTTGTGGTCACCATTCCCGCTTTACGTAATTTTACTACTATCTATTCAAACGCTAGCACAATTACAGCCGTTAAGGCCAATGATTCTGTGCTTAAGCGTTTCAAGCTTCGCCTATCTGTATTTTCTTTGGTCTACGCCGCAGTGGTAGGCTGGTATGCATCACATAATATTACAGTTGCTCTTTTCGGCACTGATGATGCAAGTAATATGCTTTCATTTTCGGCCCATATTACCTCGCAGGCAGGACCGTTCTTCTTTGCTATTTACTATTTGTGGCTTCTACGCTGGCTGCCTTCGTCTTGTGATCTTTTTACTATTCGTGAAACGGCCACTGTTCAAATGTCGTCAGAAAATCAGTGTCGCTCAACGACTGAAATCTCTCAAGAAATGACTGCCAAATCTGCTGCTGGCCTGGCTATCCAGAGTGACGGCACGCTCGCCACCCTGCACGAGTCCGATGAATTATTGGCTAGCAAAGACATTAATGTGTACGAAACAGAGCAATCTCTACGTAATCGCCATCGTCCAGGCCATCGTGGACTTACTGAATTTGATATTGCTACTGCCTTGCGTAATGTTGCCGAAACCCGTCGCTCTGGAGCCGTCACGCCGAGTGAAAGCTTTTCCGATATTGCTAGCACTCCTCAGGTGAGGGAATGTGTGGATGGTCTACTTACGGCGTTTAGTCAATGGGAAGCTTCGCAGCCCGCCCGTTTCCGGCGCACACTTAGTGCTCAGTCTGATGATGGCTACGTTCGTCGAAGCAGTGCTGTACCCACCAAATCTCACACTACTTATGATTCTGATTTTTCCTGGCTTGATTTGAATTGCGCCGCTCAGGAGCAGCTCTACGCCCCAGTTGTATCTACAGATGTTATTGCCTATCCGCTTTCGACCGACTCTGACGATGATAAAAAGTCCGGGTTTTTTAGCCGTCTTTGGGGCAGTAGCAGCAAGTCGAAGAAATCCAAGAAGGGCTCTACTGAAATAGAAGCCAAACCGGCCCCGGCTTCTGCTGCGTCATCATCATCAAAACGCATGTCAGTACTACCACAACAGCCGCCGTCACAACCAGAAGCAGCACTAAGCCTTTGCCATCGCAGCCATCGTCTCGTCAAGAAGAAAAGACGCCAGTAACTGAAGAACAAGCTTCAGAGAACATTATTAGTCATGTTGCTCACGATGCCGTCGAAGGGGTAGCTACTGCTGTTCATCGAGTTGAGTCCTGGTTCTTTGGCAAGCCTCAAAAGTCCAAGAGCCGAGATGTCGAACCCGGCTCTTCTTTGGCTTCTGGTCTTGCCTCGACCACTACTATAATGAGCAATAAGGACAGCAAAGACACGGGTCGTGTTATTGTACGTTCGGGCCGACGCTTTATTCGCCGGTCCTTCGCTTGTTACATCTCTTCGGGAGCTCGTATTGAAACTCGAGAGCTCGAACTAAGTGCCGACGATCTTATTGAAGCGGTTAGTCGTGCTGGTGCAAGTCTTCTGGCATCAATACCACGCATAAGAATCGCCGTTTTATCAAATATTCTATCTCGCAATGGAATTTGAAGCTTGCCAAGAGCGACCGCAGTGTTATGGAATTGGCCGTTGATGATGTTGATCTTGCAATTGCCGAAGCAGCCCGTTTCGCTTCCCAAGTCATTGTCCGTAATGGCCGTCGTTTTATTCGTCGTATCATTAGCCGCTGGTGCGCTGATACATCTTCTGCTATTCAGGAACCGGTCGAGGTTGCGGCCGAAGATATTGCCCAAGCTGCTAGTGAGCCTCAAGACGCTACTTCAATCAAAATCCACGCTGGCCAACGCTACGTGCATCGTGTTTACACACTATGGGATGTTCAGACCAATGCTGTTGCCTATTTGGATACTGAATTGTTGCAAGATGATGTTAAGCTGGCTGATGTCGAGGCATCCAACCTTGCAGCAAGTATTGTTATTCGAAGTGGCCATCGCTTAATTCGTCGTATATTTATTCGATGGGACGAAACATCTAATGCAAGCTCTCGCGAAGAAATTGAGCTGTCGGCCAACGATGTACAGCGTGCTGTTGGCATTGCTTTGAGCGGTGATGGCGCTAACATTGTTGTTCGCAATGGTCGCCGCTATGTCCGCATCCAATTTACTTACTGGGACAGCCATCTTTCCGTATTGGTCAGGGAGAGCTGACAATTTCGTCAGAAGATCTTTGCCAGGCACAAACTGAAATCTCTACACTGGCCGCTGTGTCGATTGTACACCATCGCCGGCGCTATCTACGACGCGTATTTACCTTCTGGGACTCTGTTGCCGGACGTGAGAACCGCCGAGTTGGCGAGATGTTTGTCGATGATGTGGCCAACATTATTGGCGAATGTACCGACAATTCGTGTGCCAATATTGTTGTCCATAATGGACGTCGTTTTTACAAGCATGTTATTAGCAAATGGGATGCTCGTGCCAAAAAGACCGTTGATGAAAGCAACGAAGTAGCCATTGATGACTTACAACAGGCTTATGTTGCCATTGCCAACATTCCAACGGCTGTTATTGTTCGCCAGTCGCGTCGATTTGTACGCCGATTCTTTACTTGCTGGTTCACCAAGCAAGCTCGTTTGAATGAACATGAATTTGAATTCGATGAAGAAGAACTGCGTCTAGCTGCCGCAGCTACTATTAACAACCATGAGAGTATCAAAATCACCGAACAAAATGGCAAGCGCATTGGACACTATACTTTTACTCGTTGGAGTCGAAAGCAATGTCAGCCAGTTGTTGAAGAATTTGACCTTCTGGTCGACGATGTAGAACGTGCCGGCAGTATTGCTTTAAATCCTATATTTGCTGTTAATGTACTTGTTCGTGGTAATATTCGTTTTATTCGGCGCTATGTCTATTTATGGGACGAGAAAGCACAACGTGAAGATTTAACCATGGTACATGTTATGGATAAGGCCAACGATGACTCCGACAATGAGACATCTGGTAAGGATGATGTTGTGTCCACACGTCAGGGCCGTCGCTACGTTCGTCGAATGGTTCTTCGCTGGAACGAAGAAAGTGGCCAAGAGCACCAAGAAGTCCGTGAGATCTACGTAGCCGATACTGGTGATCTCTTGCGCAGGAAGAGCAATTATGCTGGCACTTACACCTCACAAGTTATTATTCGTTCGGGCCGCCGATTTGTTCGTCGTGTCTTTAGTCGCTGGCACCACGAAAGCCAGACGATTACTCACGAGGAAGCTGAGATACCGCTCGACCAGCTGGAATTTGCAGCTCACGCTCACCAATCGTCTATAGTTGTGATGGTTCGTAACGAGCGCCGCTTTATTCGCCGTGTATTCCGTCGCTGGGATGTTCGAACTCGCTCTATTGTTCAGGAAATTATTGAACTAGATTTGGACGATGTCAATAGTGCCTTTGACCTTGCTCGTCAAGAGCTATACTCTAACAGCAACGAACATGTTATTCTACGCAATAACGAACGTTTTATTCGCTATACATTTATGCGCTGGAGTGTTTCAAAGGACCGTGCCATTCCTATTGAAGTTGAGCTGGCTCTTGATGATATAACTTCAGCCAAAGAACATGCGGCAACATGCCGTGCTTATATTATTTTCCGTCATGGCCACAAGTTTGTTCGTCGTGTATTTGCCCGTTGGAATGATGAAACAAATGAGCTGACAGAAGAAGAGCTGGAACTTAACGCTGAGGAACTTACTCGTTGCTGTGAGGAATCTTTCAAGACGTTGAACGCCTCACCGGCTGATATAGTCGTTTTTCATCATGGTCGTCGCTTTGTTAAGCGAATCTATACAGTCTACTACTATAGCACTCGCCAGCTTGTACAAAAGGAGCTTGAGATTGCTGCTCAGGACATTGAAGAGACTGCCTTGGCACAAGAAGGCACCTTCCAAACCATTAGCCATGATGGCCGTACATTCTTGGTTCGCCAATTTACTCGTTGGAATGCCGCTACTAATGAGTCAGTACAAGAAGAAATTTATTTAGAATCTTCAGATCTTCAGACAGCACACACTGAAGTACTTAGCCTATCGGCTTCTGTAATTATTCGACAAAGCCGTCGGTTTATTCGTCGGTTCATGAGATTCTGGGATTCTCGTGCAAGGCAATCGGTCTCTTTTATGATTGAGCTGGCTGAAGACGACATTAATAAGGCCGCTGATCAGACTGAAGTTTTACGTGGCTCGGTTATTACGCGTAAAGGACGTCGTTACATTGTTCGTCGATTCAGTATTTGGGATCAGATTAAGCAACGCATTGTTGAACGTGAAGTGTGTATTGATGCCAATGATTTAGAACTGGCCAAGTCTGAAGTAGCCACTATTACTGCCGTTGTTATTGTTCGTGTCCGTCGTCGTTACGTTATTCGTACATTTACCTACTGGAACGAAGTTACCGGCGCTGAAGAGCAAAAAGAAATTGAAGTAGATGCTGAAGATATTTCGTCTGCAGTTGCCAACATTTCTGAAAGCAAAATTATTGAGCGCAACGGTCGTCGCTTTATTCGTCGTACTTTCCGACGATGGGACAGTGAAACTAGTCAGTCTATTGAAGAAACAACTGAAGTTGCTGTCGATGATCTTCAAAGTGCCAATGTTGAAGTAGTTAAAGTGGAAGCCAAGTCTAACAGCAAGCTGACTGAGACCGCTAAGGCAGCAGCTGAAAGGCTGGCGTAGTTGTACGCAATGGCCGCTTGTTTGTACGTCGTGTGTTCACTTGGTGGAGCGTTGAAGAGAACCGAGAAGTCCAGCGTGAAGCTGAAGTTGCGGTTGAAGACGTTAAAGAAGCCGCAAGTGTTGAAGCCAGCTCTGAGGCAATTGTCGTTCGCAATGGCCGCCGCTTCGTACGCCGCACCATCAGCCGTTGGTGCACCGAACAGAACACAATGGTTAGCGAAGATGTAGAGGTAGCTGCCGATGAGGTGCAGCAAGTGCACGGCGAGGTCATTAAGGTCGAGTCGGAGACGACATCGGCACTTGCAACATCTGGCGTAGTTGTCCGACAGGGCCGCGTGTTTGTTCGTCGCGTATTCACATGGTGGAATACTGCAGAGAACAAGGAAGTCCAGTACGAGGTCGAGCTAGCTGCCGATGAAGTCAAAGAAGCAGCCAGTGTCGATGCAGAGTCCGAGACGATTGTTGAGCGCAATGGCCGTCGCTTCGTGCGTCGCTACTTTACACGCTGGAGTGTTGAAGAAGACAAGGCCGTGACTGAAGAAGTTGAAGTAGCTGTGGACGATGTGCAGCAAGTCACCGACGAAGTGGTGAAGGTCGAGGCTGAGTCTGGCTCGATATTGACGACAGCAGTTGCAGCCACAGCAGCCACAGCAGTCGTTGCCACAGCAGCAGCAGGAGTTGCAGTCCGTCAAGGCCGCCTATTTGTTCGCCGCTTGTTTACGCGCTGGGATGCTGAAAAGAACGAAGAGGTCCAAGTCGAGGTCGAAGTTGACGCTGAAGAAGTCAAAGAAGCAGCCAACATCACCGCCAAGGCCGAGGCCGAAGCCGTTGTCGAGCGCAATGGCCGTCGATTTGTACGTCGTAAATTCACGCACTGGAACGTTGAAGAGAACAAGACGGTGACCGATGAAGTCGAAGTTGCCGTCGATGAGATGCAACAGGCCAGCGAAGAAGTGGTTAAGGTAGAGGCCGAGTCTGGCAGCATATTGACCGAAGCCGCAGTTGCCACAGCAGCTTCAGCTGGAGTTGCAGTCCGTCAAGGCCGTCTATTTGTTCGTCGTTTGTTTACTCGCTGGAGTGTTGAAGAGAACAAGGAAGTGCAGCAAGAAGTCGAAGTTGCGGTAGAAGACATTAAAGAAGCAGCTACTGTCGAGTCGACATCTGAATCGGTTGTTGAGCGCAATGGCCGCCGCTTTGTGCGTCGTGTATTTACGTACTGGAGCATCGAAGAAAACAAGACGGTGACCGAAGAAGTCGAACTTGCCGTGGATGAAGTGCAAGAAGCTACAGTCGAGGTCACCAAGGTCGAGTCGGAAGCCGGCAGTGGACTTGTGACAGCAATCACTACAAGTGCCGCTGCAGCCACGACAGCTGCCGTTGTTGGTGTTGCAGCAGCTACCGGAGCCGTCGCCATTGTTGCCAGCTCAGCCGTTCGTGATGGTCGTGTGTTTATTCGTCGTCTATTCACGCGTTGGGACGCTGAAAAGAACGAAGAGGTCCAGGTTGAAGTCGAGTTGGCTGCCGATGAAGTCAAAGAAGCAGCCAGTATTGATGTCGACTCTGAATCGATTGTTGAGCGCAATGGTCGTCGCTTTGTACGCCGCCAATTTACACGCTGGAGTGCTGAAGAGAACAAGACGGTCACTGACGAGGTCGAGATTGCCGTGGATGATGTCCAGCAAGTTAGCGACGAAGTAGTTAAAGTAGAAGCCGAGTCTGGCTCTACGCTTGCCACAGTGGTAGCAGCCGACACTGTTGCTACATCTGGCGTAGTTGTACGCAATGGCCGCTTGTTTGTACGTCGTGTGTTCACTTGGTGGAGCGTTGAAGAGAACCGAGAAGTCCAGCGTGAAGCTGAAGTCGCGGTTGAAGACGTTAAAGAAGCCGCAAGCGTTGAAGCCAGCTCTGAGGCAATTGTCGTTCGCAATGGCCGCCGCTTCGTACGCCGCACATCAGCCGTTGGTGCACCGAACAGAACGCAATGGTTAGCGAAGATGTAGAGGTAGCTGCCGATGAGGTGCAGCAAGTGCACGGCGAGGTCATTAAGGTCGAGTCGAGACGACATCGGCACTTGCAACATCTGGCGTAGTTGTCCGACAGGGCCGCGTGTTTGTTCGTCGCGTATTCACATGGTGGAATACTGCAGAGAACAAGGAAGTCCAGTACGAGGTCGAGCTAGCTGCCGATGAAGTCAAAGAAGCAGCCAGTGTCGATGCAGAGTCCGAGACGATTGTTGAGCGCAATGGCCGTCGCTTCGTGCGTCGCTACTTTACACGCTGGAGTGTTGAAGAAGACAAGGCCGTGACTGAAGAAGTTGAAGTAGCTGTGGACGATGTGCAGCAAGTCACCGACGAAGTGGTGAAGGTCGAGGCTGAGTCTGGCTCGATATTGACGACAGCAGTTGCAGCCACAGCAGCCACAGCAGTCGTTGCCACAGCAGCAGCAGGAGTTGCAGTCCGTCAAGGCCGCCTATTTGTTCGCCGCTTGTTTACGCGCTGGGATGCTGAAAAGAACGAAGAGGTCCAAGTCGAGGTCGAAGTTGACGCTGAAGAAGTCAAAGAAGCAGCCAACATCACCGCCGAGGCCGAGGCCGAAGCCGTTGTCGAGCGCAATGGCCGTCGATTTGTACGTCGTAAATTCACGCACTGGAACGTTGAAGAGAACAAGACGGTGACCGATGAAGTCGAAGTTGCCGTCGATGAGATGCAACAGGCCAGCGAAGAAGTGGTTAAGGTAGAGGCCGAGTCTGGCAGCATATTGACCGAAGCCGCAGTTGCCACAGCAGCTTCAGCTGGAGTTGCAGTCCGTCAAGGCCGTCTATTTGTTCGTCGTTTGTTTACTCGCTGGAGTGTTGAAGAGAACAAGGAAGTGCAGCAAGAAGTCGAAGTTGCGGTAGAAGACATTAAAGAAGCAGCTACTGTCGAGTCGACATCTGAATCGGTTGTTGAGCGCAATGGCCGCCGCTTTGTGCGTCGTGTATTTACGTACTGGAGCATCGAAGAAAACAAAACGGTGACCGAAGAAGTCGAACTTGCCGTGGATGAAGTGCAAGAAGCTACAGTCGAGGTCACCAAGGTCGAGTCGGAAGCCGGCAGTGGACTTGTGACAGCAATCACTACAAGTGCCGCTGCAGCCACGACAGCTGCCGTTGTTGGTGTTGCAGCAGCTACCGGAGCCGTCGCCATTGTTGCCAGCTCAGCCGTTCGTGATGGTCGTGTGTTTATTCGTCGTCTATTCACGCGTTGGGACGCTGAAAAGAACGAAGAGGTCCAGGTTGAAGTCGAGTTGGCTGCCGATGAAGTCAAAGAAGCAGCCAGTATTGATGTCGACTCTGAATCGATTGTTGAGCGCAATGGTCGTCGCTTTGTACGCCGCCAATTTACACGCTGGAGTGCTGAAGAGAACAAGACGGTCACTGACGAGGTCGAGATTGCCGTGGATGATGTCCAGCAAGTTAGCGACGAAGTAGTTAAAGTAGAAGCCGAGTCTGGCTCTACGCTTGCCACAGTGGTAGCAGCCGACACTGTTGCTACATCTGGCGTAGTTGTACGCAATGGCCGCTTGTTTGTACGTCGTGTGTTCACTTGGTGGAGCGTTGAAGAGAACCGAGAAGTCCAGCGTGAAGCTGAAGTCGCGGTTGAAGACGTTAAAGAAGCCGCAAGCGTTGAAGCCAGCTCTGAGGCAATTGTCGTTCGCAATGGCCGCCGCTTCGTACGCCGCATCATCAGCCGTTGGTGCACCGAACAGAACGCAATGGTTAGCGAAGATGTAGAGGTAGCTGCCGATGAGGTGCAGCAAGTGCACGGCGAGGTCATTAAGGTCGAGTCGGAGACGACATCGGCACTTGCAACATCTGGCGTAGTTGTCCGACAGGGCCGCGTGTTTGTTCGTCGCGTATTCACATGGTGGAATACTGCAGAGAACAAGGAAGTCCAGTACGAGGTCGAGCTAGCTGCCGATGAAGTCAAAGAAGCAGCCAGTGTCGATGCAGAGTCCGAGACGATTGTTGAGCGCAATGGCCGTCGCTTCGTGCGTCGCTACTTTACACGCTGGAGTGTTGAAGAAGACAAGGCCGTGACTGAAGAAGTTGAAGTAGCTGTGGACGATGTGCAGCAAGTCACCGACGAAGTGGTGAAGGTCGAGGCTGAGTCTGGCTCGATATTGACGACAGCAGTTGCAGCCACAGCAGCCACAGCAGTCGTTGCCACAGCAGCAGCAGGAGTTGCAGTCCGTCAAGGCCGCCTATTTGTTCGCCGCTTGTTTACGCGCTGGGATGCTGAAAAGAACGAAGAGGTCCAAGTCGAGGTCGAAGTTGACGCTGAAGAAGTCAAAGAAGCAGCCAACATCACCGCCGAGGCCGAGGCCGAAGCCGTTGTCGAGCGCAATGGCCGTCGATTTGTACGTCGTAAATTCACGCACTGGAACGTTGAAGAGAACAAGACGGTGACCGATGAAGTCGAAGTTGCCGTCGATGAGATGCAACAGGCCAGCGAAGAAGTGGTTAAGGTAGAGGCCGAGTCTGGCAGCATATTGACCGAAGCCGCAGTTGCCACAGCAGCTTCAGCTGGAGTTGCAGTCCGTCAAGGCCGTCTATTTGTTCGTCGTTTGTTTACTCGCTGGAGTGTTGAAGAGAACAAGGAAGTGCAGCAAGAAGTCGAAGTTGCGGTAGAAGACATTAAAGAAGCAGCTACTGTCGAGTCGACATCTGAATCGGTTGTTGAGCGCAATGGCCGCCGCTTTGTGCGTCGTGTATTTACGTACTGGAGCATCGAAGAAAACAAAACGGTGACCGAAGAAGTCGAACTTGCCGTGGATGAAGTGCAAGAAGCTACAGTCGAGGTCACCAAGGTCGAGTCGGAAGCCGGCAGTGGACTTGTGACAGCAATCACTACAAGTGCCGCTGCAGCCACGACAGCTGCCGTTGTTGGTGTTGCAGCAGCTACCGGAGCCGTCGCCATTGTTGCCAGCTCAGCCGTTCGTGATGGTCGTGTGTTTATTCGTCGTCTATTCACGCGTTGGGACGCTGAAAAGAACGAAGAGGTCCAGGTTGAAGTCGAGTTGGCTGCCGATGAAGTCAAAGAAGCAGCCAGTATTGATGTCGACTCTGAATCGATTGTTGAGCGCAATGGTCGTCGCTTTGTACGCCGCCAATTTACACGCTGGAGTGCTGAAGAGAACAAGACGGTCACTGACGAGGTCGAGATTGCCGTGGATGATGTCCAGCAAGTTAGCGACGAAGTAGTCAAAGTAGAAGCCGAGTCTGGCTCTACGCTTGCCACAGTGGTAGCAGCCGACACTGTTGCTACATCTGGCGTAGTTGTACGCAATGGCCGCTTGTTTGTACGTCGTGTGTTCACTTGGTGGAGCGTTGAAGAGAACCGAGAAGTCCAGCGTGAAGCTGAAGTCGCGGTTGAAGACGTTAAAGAAGCCGCAAGCGTTGAAGCCAGCTCTGAGGCAATTGTCGTTCGCAATGGCCGCCGCTTCGTACGCCGCACCATCAGCCGTTGGTGCACCGAACAGAACGCAATGGTTAGCGAAGATGTAGAGGTAGCTGCCGATGAGGTGCAGCAAGTGCACGGCGAGGTCATTAAGGTCGAGTCGGAGACGACATCGGCACTTGCAACATCTGGCGTAGTTGTCCGACAGGGCCGCGTGTTTGTTCGTCGCGTATTCACATGGTGGAATACTGCAGAGAACAAGGAAGTCCAGTACGAGGTCGAGCTAGCTGCCGATGAAGTCAAAGAAGCAGCCAGTGTGATGCGAGTCCGAGACGATTGTTGAGCGCAATGGCCGTCGCTTCGTGCGTCGCTACTTTACACGCTGGAGTGTTGAAGAAGACAAGGCCGTGACTGAAGAAGTTGAAGTAGCTGTGGACGATGTGCAGCAAGTCACCGACGAAGTGGTGAAGGTCGAGGCTGAGTCTGGCTCGATATTGACGACAGCAGTTGCAGCCACAGCAGCCACAGCAGTCGTTGCCACAGCAGCAGCAGGAGTTGCAGTCCGTCAAGGCGCCTATTTGTTCGCCGCTTGTTTACGCGCTGGGATGCTGAAAAGAACGAAGAGGTCCAAGTCGAGGTCGAAGTTGACGCTGAAGAAGTCAAAGAAGCAGCCAACATCACCGCCGAGGCCGAGGCCGAAGCCGTTGTCGAGCGCAATGGCCGTCGATTTGTACGTCGTAAATTCACGCACTGGAATGTTGAAGAGAACAAGACGGTGACCGATGAAGTCGAAGTTGCCGTCGATGAGGTGCAACAGGCCAGCGAAGAAGTGGTTAAGGTAGAGGCCGAGTCTGGCAGCATATTGACCGAAGCCGCAGTTGCCACAGCAGCTTCAGCTGGAGTTGCAGTCCGTCAAGGCCGTCTATTTGTTCGTCGTTTGTTTACTCGCTGGAGTGTTGAAGAGAACAAGGAAGTGCAGCAAGAAGTCGAAGTTGCGGTAGAAGACATTAAAGAAGCAGCTACTGTCGAGTCGACATCTGAATTGGTTGTTGAGCGCAATGGCCGCCGCTTCGTGCGTCGTGTATTTACGTACTGGAGCATCGAAGAAAACAAGACGGTGACCGAAGAAGTCGAACTTGCCGTGGATGAAGTGCAAGAAGCTACAGTCGAGGTCACCAAGGTCGAGTCGGAAGCCGGCAGTGGACTTGTGACAGCAATCACTACAAGTGCCGCTGCAGCCACGACAGCTGCCGTTGTTGGTGTTGCAGCAGCTACCGGAGCCGTCGCCATTGTTGCCAGCTCAGCCGTTCGTGATGGTCGTGTGTTTATTCGTCGTCTATTTACGCGTTGGGACGCTGAAAAGAACGAAGAGGTCCAGGTTGAAGTCGAGTTGGCTGCCGATGAAGTCAAAGAAGCAGCCAGTATTGATGTCGACTCTGAATCGATTGTTGAGCGCAATGGTCGTCGCTTTGTACGCCGCCAATTTACACGCTGGAGTGCTGAAGAGAACAAGACGGTCACTGACGAGGTCGAGATTGCCGTGGATGATGTCCAGCAAGTTAGCGACGAAGTAGTCAAAGTAGAAGCCGAGTCTGGCTCTACGCTTGCCACTGTGGTAGCAGCCGACACTGTTGCTACATCTGGCGTAGTTGTACGCAATGGCCGCTTGTTTGTACGTCGTGTGTTCACTTGGTGGAGCGTTGAAGAGAACCGAGAAGTCCAGCGTGAAGCTGAAGTCGCGGTTGAAGACGTTAAAGAAGCCGCAAGTGTTGAAGCCAGCTCTGAGGCAATTGTTGTTCGCAATGGCCGCCGCTTCGTACGCCGCACCATCAGCCGTTGGTGCACCGAACAGAACACAACGGTTAGCGAAGATGTAGAGGTAGCTGCCGATGAGGTGCAGCAAGTGCACGGCGAGGTCATTAAGGTCGAGTCGGAGACGACATCGGCACTTGCAACATCTGGCGTAGTTGTCCGACAAGGCCGCGTGTTTGTTCGTCGCGTATTCACATGGTGGAATACTGCAGAGAACAAGGAAGTCCAGTACGAGGTCGAGCTAGCTGCCGATGAAGTCAAAGAAGCAGCCAGCGTTGATGCCGAGTCCGAGACGATTGTTGAGCGCAATGGCCGTCGTTTTGTGCGTCGCTACTTTACACGCTGGAGTGTTGAAGAAGACAAGGCCGTGACTGAAGAAGTTGAAGTAGCTGTGGACGATGTGCAGCAAGTCACCGACGAAGTGGTGAAGGTCGAGGCTGAGTCTGGCTCGATATTGACGACAGCAGTTGCAGCCACAGCAGCCACAGCAGTCGTTGCCACAGCAGCAGCAGGAGTTGCAGTCCGTCAAGGCCGTCTATTTGTTCGTCCGCTTGTTTACGCGCTGGGATGCTGAAAAGAACGAAGAGGTCCAAGTCGAGGTCGAAGTTGACGCTGAAGAAGTCAAAGAAGCAGCCAACATCACCGCCGAGGCCGAGGCCGAAGCCGTTGTCGAGCGCAATGGCCGTCGATTTGTACGTCGTAAATTCACGCACTGGAACGTTGAAGAGAACAAGACGGTGACCGATGAAGTCGAAGTTGCCGTTGATGAGGTGCAACAGGCCAGTGAAGAAGTGGTTAAGGTAGAGGCCGAGTCTGGCAGCATATTGACCGAAGCCGCAGTTGCCACAGCAGCTTCAGCTGGAGTTGCAGTCCGTCAAGGCCGTCTATTTGTTCGTCGTTTGTTTACTCGCTGGAGTGTTGAAGAGAACAAGGAAGTGCAGCAAGAAGTCGAAGTTGCGGTAGAAGACATTAAAGAAGCAGCTACTGTCGAGTCGACATCTGAATTGGTTGTTGAGCGCAATGGCCGCCGCTTCGTGCGTCGTGTATTTACGTACTGGAGCATCGAAGAAAACAAACGGTGACCGAAGAAGTCGAACTTGCCGTGGATGAAGTGCAAGAAGCTACAGTCGAGGTCACCAAGGTCGAGTCGGAAGCCGGCAGTGGACTTGTGACAGCAATCACTACAAGTGCCGCTGCAGCCACGACAGCTGCCGTTGTTGATGTTGCAGCAGCTACCGGAGCCGTCGCCATTGTTGCCAGCTCAGCCGTTCGTGATGGTCGTGTGTTTATTCGTCGTCTATTTACGCGTTGGGACGCTGAAAAGAACGAAGAGGTCCAGGTTGAAGTCGAGTTGGCTGCCGATGAAGTCAAAGAAGCAGCCAGTATTGATGTCGACTCTGAATCGATTGTTGAGCGCAATGGTCGTCGCTTTGTACGCCGCCAATTTACACGCTGGAGTGCTGAAGAGAACAAGACGGTCACTGATGAGGTCGAGATTGCCGTGGATGATGTCCAGCAAGTTAGCGACGAAGTAGTCAAAGTAGAAGCCGAGTCTGGCTCTACGCTTGCCACTGTGGTAGCAGCCGACACTGTTGCTACATCTGGCGTAGTTGTACGCAATGGCCGCTTGTTTGTACGTCGTGTGTTCACTTGGTGGAGCGTTGAAGAAAACCGAGAAGTCCAGCGTGAAGCTGAAGTCGCGGTTGAAGACGTTAAAGAAGCCGCAAGTGTTGAAGCCAGCTCTGAGGCAATTGTTGTTCGCAATGGCCGCCGCTTCGTACGCCGCACCATCAGCCGTTGGTGCACCGAACAGAACACAACGGTTAGCGAAGATGTAGAGGTAGCTGCCGATGAGGTGCAGCAAGTGCACGGCGAGGTCATTAAGGTCGAGTCGGAGACGACATCGGCACTTGCAACATCTGGCGTAGTTGTCCGACAAGGCCGCGTGTTTGTTCGTCGCGTATTCACATGGTGGAATACTGCAGAGAACAAGGAAGTCCAGTACGAGGTCGAGCTAGCTGCCGATGAAGTCAAAGAAGTAGCCAGCGTTGATGCCGAGTCCGAGACGATTGTTGAGCGCAATGGCCGTCGCTTCGTGCGTCGCTACTTTACACGCTGGAGTGTTGAAGAAGACAAGGCCGTGACTGAAGAAGTTGAAGTAGCTGTGGACGATGTGCAGCAAGTCACCGACGAAGTGGTGAAGGTCGAGGCTGAGTCTGGCTCGATATTGACGACAGCAGTTGCAGCCACAGCAGCCACAGCAGTCGTTGCCACAGCAGCAGCAGGAGTTGCAGTCCGTCAAGGCCGTCTATTTGTTCGTCGCTTGTTTACGCGCTGGGATGCTGAAAAGAACGAAGAGGTCCAAGTCGAGGTCGAAGTTGACGCTGAAGAAGTCAAAGAAGCAGCCAACATCACCGCCGAGGCCGAAGCCGTTGTCGAGCGCAATGGCCGTCGATTTGTACGTCGTAAATTCACGCACTGGAATGTTGAAGAGAACAAGACGGTGACCGATGAAGTCGAAGTTGCCGTTGATGAGGTGCAACAGGCCAGTGAAGAAGTGGTTAAGGTAGAGGCCGAGTCTGGCAGCATATTGACCGAAGCCGCAGTTGCCACAGCAGCTTCAGCTGGAGTTGCAGTCCGTCAAGGCCGTCTATTTGTTCGTCGTTTGTTTACTCGCTGGAGTGTTGAAGAGAACAAGGAAGTGCAGCAAGAAGTCGAAGTTGCGGTAGAAGACATTAAAGAAGCAGCTACTGTCGAGTCGACATCTGAATTGGTTGTTGAGCGCAATGGCCGCCGCTTCGTGCGTCGTGTATTTACGTACTGGAGCATCGAAGAAAACAAGACGGTGACCGAAGAAGTCGAACTTGCCGTGGATGAAGTGCAAGAAGCTACAGTCGAGGTCACCAAGGTCGAGTCGGAAGCCGGCAGTGGACTTGTGACAGCAATCACTACAAGTGCCGCTGCAGCCACGACAGCTGCCGTTGTTGGTGTTGCAGCAGCTACCGGAGCCGTCGCCATTGTTGCCAGCTCAGCCGTTCGTGATGGTCGTGTGTTTATTCGTCGTCTATTTACGCGTTGGGACGCTGAAAAGAACGAAGAGGTCCAGGTTGAAGTCGAGTTGGCTGCCGATGAAGTCAAAGAAGCAGCCAGTATTGATGTCGACTCTGAATCGATTGTTGAGCGCAATGGTCGTCGCTTTGTACGCCGCCAATTTACACGCTGGAGTGCTGAAGAGAACAAGACGGTCACTGACGAGGTCGAGATTGCCGTGGATGATGTCCAGCAAGTTAGCGACGAAGTAGTCAAAGTAGAAGCCGAGTCTGGCTCTACGCTTGCCACTGTGGTAGCAGCCGACACTGTTGCTACATCTGGCGTAGTTGTACGCAATGGCCGCTTGTTTGTACGTCGTGTGTTCACTTGGTGGAGCGTTGAAGAGAACCGAGAAGTCCAGCGTGAAGCTGAAGTCGCGGTTGAAGACGTTAAAGAAGCCGCAAGTGTTGAAGCCAGCTCTGAGGCAATTGTTGTTCGCAATGGCCGCCGCTTCGTACGCCGCACCATCAGCCGTTGGTGCACCGAACAGAACACAACGGTTAGCGAAGATGTAGAGGTAGCTGCCGATGAGGTGCAGCAAGTGCACGGCGAGGTCATTAAGGTCGAGTCGGAGACGACATCGGCACTTGCAACATCTGGCGTAGTTGTCCGACAAGGCCGCGTGTTTGTTCGTCGCGTATTCACATGGTGGAATACTGCAGAGAACAAGGAAGTCCAGTACGAGGTCGAGCTAGCTGCCGATGAAGTCAAAGAAGCAGCCAGCGTTGATGCCGAGTCCGAGACGATTGTTGAGCGCAATGGCCGTCGTTTTGTGCGTCGCTACTTTACACGCTGGAGTGTTGAAGAAGACAAGGCCGTGACTGAAGAAGTTGAAGTAGCTGTGGACGATGTGCAGCAAGTCACCGACGAAGTGGTGAAGGTCGAGGCTGAGTCTGGCTCGATATTGACGACAGCAGTTGCAGCCACAGCAGCCACAGCAGTCGTTGCCACAGCAGCAGCAGGAGTTGCAGTCCGTCAAGGCCGTCTATTTGTTCGTCGCTTGTTTACGCGCTGGGATGCTGAAAAGAACGAAGAGGTCCAAGTCGAGGTCGAAGTTGACGCTGAAGAAGTCAAAGAAGCAGCCAACATCACCGCCGAGGCCGAGGCCGAAGCCGTTGTCGAGCGCAATGGCCGTCGATTTGTACGTCGTAAATTCACGCACTGGAATGTTGAAGAGAACAAGACGGTGACCGATGAAGTCGAAGTTGCCGTTGATGAGGTGCAACAGGCCAGTGAAGAAGTGGTTAAGGTAGAGGCCGAGTCTGGCAGCATATTGACCGAAGCCGCAGTTGCCACAGCAGCTTCAGCTGGAGTTGCAGTCCGTCAAGGCCGTCTATTTGTTCGTCGTTTGTTTACTCGCTGGAGTGTTGAAGAGAACAAGGAAGTGCAGCAAGAAGTCGAAGTTGCGGTAGAAGACATTAAAGAAGCAGCTACTGTCGAGTCGACATCTGAATTGGTTGTTGAGCGCAATGGCCGCCGCTTCGTGCGTCGTGTATTTACGTACTGGAGCATCGAAGAAAACAAGACGGTGACCGAAGAAGTCGAACTTGCCGTGGATGAAGTGCAAGAAGCTACAGTCGAGGTCACCAAGGTCGAGTCGGAAGCCGGCAGTGGACTTGTGACAGCAATCACTACAAGTGCCGCTGCAGCCACGACAGCTGCCGTTGTTGGTGTTGCAGCAGCTACCGGAGCCGTCGCCATTGTTGCCAGCTCAGCCGTTCGTGATGGTCGTGTGTTTATTCGTCGTCTATTTACGCGTTGGGACGCTGAAAAGAACGAAGAGGTCCAGGTTGAAGTCGAGTTGGCTGCCGATGAAGTCAAAGAAGCAGCCAGTATTGATGTCGACTCTGAATCGATTGTTGAGCGCAATGGTCGTCGCTTTGTACGCCGCCAATTTACACGCTGGAGTGCTGAAGAGAACAAGACGGTCACTGACGAGGTCGAGATTGCCGTGGATGATGTCCAGCAAGTTAGCGACGAAGTAGTCAAAGTAGAAGCCGAGTCTGGCTCTACGCTTGCCACTGTGGTAGCAGCCGACACTGTTGCTACATCTGGCGTAGTTGTACGCAATGGCCGCTTGTTTGTACGTCGTGTGTTCACTTGGTGGAGCGTTGAAGAGAACCGAGAAGTCCAGCGTGAAGCTGAAGTCGCGGTTGAAGACGTTAAAGAAGCCGCAAGTGTTGAAGCCAGCTCTGAGGCAATTGTTGTTCGCAATGGCCGCCGCTTCGTACGCCGCACCATCAGCCGTTGGTGCACCGAACAGAACACAACGGTTAGCGAAGATGTAGAGGTAGCTGCCGATGAGGTGCAGCAAGTGCACGGCGAGGTCATTAAGGTCGAGTCGGAGACGACATCGGCACTTGCAACATCTGGCGTAGTTGTCCGACAAGGCCGCGTGTTTGTTCGTCGCGTATTCACATGGTGGAATACTGCAGAGAACAAGGAAGTCCAGTACGAGGTCGAGCTAGCTGCCGATGAAGTCAAAGAAGCAGCCAGCGTTGATGCCGAGTCCGAGACGATTGTTGAGCGCAATGGCCGTCGCTTCGTGCGTCGCTACTTTACACGCTGGAGTGCTGAAGAAGACAAGGCCGTGACTGAAGAAGTTGAAGTAGCTGTGGACGATGTGCAGCAAGTCACCGACGAAGTGGTGAAGGTCGAGGCTGAGTCTGGCTCGATATTGACGACAGCAGTTGCAGCCACAGCAGCCACAGCAGTCGTTGCCACAGCAGCAGCAGGAGTTGCAGTCCGTCAAGGCCGTCTATTTGTTCGCCGCTTGTTTACGCGCTGGGATGCTGAAAAGAACGAAGAGGTCCAAGTCGAGGTCGAAGTTGACGCTGAAGAAGTCAAAGAAGCAGCCAACATCACCGCCGAGGCCGAGGCCGAAGCCGTTGTCGAGCGCAATGGCCGTCGATTTGTACGTCGTAAATTCACGCACTGGAATGTTGAAGAGAACAAGACGGTGACCGATGAAGTCGAAGTTGCCGTTGATGAGGTGCAACAGGCCAGTGAAGAAGTGGTTAAGGTAGAGGCCGAGTCTGGCAGCATATTGACCGAAGCCGCAGTTGCCACAGCAGCTTCAGCTGGAGTTGCAGTCCGTCAAGGCCGTCTATTTGTTCGTCGTTTGTTTACTCGCTGGAGTGTTGAAGAGAACAAGGAAGTGCAGCAAGAAGTCGAAGTTGCGGTAGAAGACATTAAAGAAGCAGCTACTGTCGAGTCGACATCTGAATTGGTTGTTGAGCGCAATGGCCGCCGCTTCGTGCGTCGTGTATTTACGTACTGGAGCATCGAAGAAAACAAGACGGTGACCGAAGAAGTCGAACTTGCCGTGGATGAAGTGCAAGAAGCTACAGTCGAGGTCACCAAGGTCGAGTCGGAAGCCGGCAGTGGACTTGTGACAGCAATCACTACAAGTGCCGCTGCAGCCACGACAGCTGCCGTTGTTGGTGTTGCAGCAGCTACCGGAGCCGTCGCCATTGTTGCCAGCTCAGCCGTTCGTGATGGTCGTGTGTTTATTCGTCGTCTATTTACGCGTTGGGACGCTGAAAAGAACGAAGAGGTCCAGGTTGAAGTCGAGTTGGCTGCCGATGAAGTCAAAGAAGCAGCCAGTATTGATGTCGACTCTGAATCGATTGTTGAGCGCAATGGTCGTCGCTTTGTACGCCGCCAATTTACACGCTGGAGTGCTGAAGAGAACAAGACGGTCACTGATGAGGTCGAGATTGCCGTGGATGATGTCCAGCAAGTTAACGACGAAATAGTCAAAGTAGAAGCCGAGTCTGGCTCTACGCTTGCCACTGTGGTAGCAGCCGACACTGTTGCTACATCTGGCGTAGTTGTACGCAATGGCCGCTTGTTTGTACGTCGTGTGTTCACTTGGTGGAGCGTTGAAGAAACCGAGAAGTCCAGCGTGAAGCTGAAGTCGCGGTTGAAGACGTTAAAGAAGCCGCAAGTGTTGAAGCCAGCTCTGAGGCAATTGTTGTTCGCAATGGCCGCCGCTTCGTACGCCGCACCATCAGCCGTTGGTGCACCGAACAGAACACAACGGTTAGCGAAGATGTAGAGGTAGCTGCCGATGAGGTGCAGCAAGTGCACGGCGAGGTCATTAAGGTCGAGTCGGAGACGACATCGGCACTTGCAACATCTGGCGTAGTTGTCCGACAAGGCCGCGTGTTTGTTCGTCGCGTATTCACATGGTGGAATACTGCAGAGAACAAGGAAGTCCAGTACGAGGTCGAGCTAGCTGCCGATGAAGTCAAAGAAGCAGCCAGCGTTGATGCCGAGTCCGAGACGATTGTTGAGCGCAATGGCCGTCGTTTTGTGCGTCGCTACTTTACACGCTGGAGTGTTGAAGAAGACAAGGCCGTGACTGAAGAAGTTGAAGTAGCTGTGGACGATGTGCAGCAAGTCACCGACGAAGTGGTGAAGGTCGAGGCTGAGTCTGGCTCGATATTGACGACAGCAGTTGCAGCCACAGCAGCCACAGCAGTCGTTGCCACAGCAGCAGCAGGAGTTGCAGTCCGTCAAGGCCGTCTATTTGTTCGTCGCTTGTTTACGCGCTGGGATGCTGAAAAGAACGAAGAGGTCCAAGTCGAGGTCGAAGTTGACGCTGAAGAAGTCAAAGAAGCAGCCAACATCACCGCCGAGGCCGAGGCCGAAGCCGTTGTCGAGCGCAATGGCCGTCGATTTGTACGTCGTAAATTCACGCACTGGAACGTTGAAGAGAACAAGACGGTGACCGATGAAGTCGAAGTTGCCGTTGATGAGGTGCAACAGGCCAGTGAAGAAGTGGTTAAGGTAGAGGCCGAGTCTGGCAGCATATTGACCGAAGCCGCAGTTGCCACAGCAGCTTCAGCTGGAGTTGCAGTCCGTCAAGGCCGTCTATTTGTTCGTCGTTTGTTTACTCGCTGGAGTGTTGAAGAGAACAAGGAAGTGCAGCAAGAAGTCGAAGTTGCGGTAGAAGACATTAAAGAAGCAGCTACTGTCGAGTCGACATCTGAATCGGTTGTTGAGCGCAATGGCCGCCGCTTTGTGCGTCGTGTATTTACGTACTGGAGCATCGAAGAAAACAAAACGGTGACCGAAGAAGTCGAACTTGCCGTGGATGAAGTGCAAGAAGCTACAGTCGAGGTCACCAAGGTCGAGTCGGAAGCCGGCAGTGGACTTGTGACAGCAATCACTACAAGTGCCGCTGCAGCCACGACAGCTGCCGTTGTTGGTGTTGCAGCAGCTACCGGAGCCGTCGCCATTGTTGCTAGCTCAGCCGTTCGTGATGGTCGTGTGTTTATTCGTCGTCTATTCACGCGTTGGGACGCTGAAAAGAACGAAGAGGTCCAGGTTGAAGTCGAGTTGGCTGCCGATGAAGTCAAAGAAGCAGCCAGTATTGATGTCGACTCTGAATCGATTGTTGAGCGCAATGGTCGTCGCTTTGTACGCCGCCAATTTACACGCTGGAGTGCTGAAGAGAACAAGACGGTCACTGACGAGGTCGAGATTGCCGTGGATGATGTCCAGCAAGTTAGCGACGAAGTAGTTAAAGTAGAAGCCGAGTCTGGCTCTACGCTTGCCACAGTGGTAGCAGCCGACACTGTTGCTACATCTGGCGTAGTTGTACGCAATGGCCGCTTGTTTGTACGTCGTGTGTTCACTTGGTGGAGCGTTGAAGAGAACCGAGAAGTCCAGCGTGAAGCTGAAGTCGCGGTTGAAGACGTTAAAGAAGCCGCAAGCGTTGAAGCCAGCTCTGAGGCAATTGTCGTTCGCAATGGCCGCCGCTTCGTACGCCGCACCATCAGCCGTTGGTGCACCGAACAGAACGCAATGGTTAGCGAAGATGTAGAGGTAGCTGCCGATGAGGTGCAGCAAGTGCACGGCGAGGTCATTAAGGTCGAGTCGGAGACGACATCGGCACTTGCAACATCTGGCGTAGTTGTCCGACAGGGCCGTGTGTTTGTTCGTCGCGTATTTACTCGCTGGAGTGTTGAAGAAAACAAGGAAGTGCAGCAAGAAGTCGAAGTTGCGGTAGAAGACATTAAAGAAGCAGCCAGCGTTGATGCCGAGTCCGAGACGATTGTTGAGCGCAATGGCCGCCGCTTCGTGCGTCGTGTATTTACATACTGGAGCATCGAAGAAAACAAGACAGCGACCGAAGAAGTCGAACTTGCCGTGGATGAAGTGCAGCAAGTCACCGACGAAGTGGTGAAGGTCGAGGCCGAGTCCGGCTCTATATTGACGACTGCAGTGGCTGCCACGGCAGTATCTACTGCCGCTGCTAGTGCGGTTATTGCTGGTGTGTTACTATCACAACAGAAACACTCGTCTCGCAAGTCTGGATTCTTTAGCAAGCTATTTGGCGTTCATGACCATTCTACGCAAGCTGATGACGAAAAGAAGAGCCTGCGTAAACCTATTAACATGCCAATGAATTTGACTGCTGAAGAAGCTGCCCAAGCTCAAGCTGATAGACCTACAGAAGCCGCCTTGTTATTGCCTACTATAGACATTGAGCAATCACTATCAGCAGATGCTTATAATGTATCTATTGAATCTGGCATTATTGTTCGTTCGCAGCGACGATTTGTTCGTCGAGTATTTACACGATGGGATATTATTTCTAGCTCAATTGTAAATGAGGCATATGAAGTTGCTTTGGACGATTTAGAATCAGCCGCTACTGTAGAAGAAGAGAACGACGCTATAGTAGTTCGTGATGGAAAACGCTTTATTCGTTATATGGTTACTTTTTGGGATAACAGCACGCAGTCAGCTGTTTCAAGAGAAGTTGAACTTTCTGCTGACGATGTCTATCATTGTACTGGTCAAGTATTTTCCAATGGAGCTACTGATGTGATTATTCGTAATGACAGCAAGCGCTATATTCGCCGTGTTATTACTCGTTGGTCAGAATCACAACAGCAAGAAGTTAATGAGGAGATCGAAGTTGCTGCCGATTCTATTAGCGCCGACCAATTGGCCATGAAGCAAGTCGAAGAAGTTGTTCGTAATGGTCGTCGATTCATTCGTATTGTTATATACTGCTGGAGTGTAGTTCAGGCCACGGAGATTGAAGAAGTCGTTGAAATTGATGCCGACGATTACAATGCTCTTACATATGTTGCAGCACAACCAAATGCTTTGGCAGCTGCATCTGGTGTTGTAGTTGAAGGTCGTACATTTACACGGCGTCTAGTCGTTCGCTGGGATGTGCAGCAACAACGTGAAGTTCGAGAATTTGTTCATATAACGGACGATGTACTTGAAAACACAGATACTGTCACCACGGTAGAGCGTAATGGTCGTTATTATGTTATTCGTTACATTATTCGATGGGATGTAATAACTAAATCGTTTATTAATGATAAGATAGAGGTTCCCGACGAGTCCTATAATCGACCAGGCAATCCAGTAGCACGACATGTAACGCCAGTCACTCACAATGGACGCCGCTTCCTTCGTCGTGTTGTTTATGTTTGGGATGAAACTACCAGAACTACGCGCCGTGAGGAAATTGATATTGCTTCTGATAGCGATTCATCAGATGCTGATGTAACATCAGAGATTGTGGTACGTGACGGTCGTCGCTTTATTCGCCGTACAATTACCATTTGGTGCGTTATTACCTTGACAATTATTACACGTACTATCGAGTATTTGGTTGAGAGTGCCAATGTAACATATGATCGAGCACAATTAACTCGAAGTGCTCCTACTTGTCTAATTCGCTCTGGACAAGAATATGTACGCCGAGCTATTGTTCGTTGGAATGTTGCCACTGAACAATTTGTGCGCGATGTAGTCCACATTGCTGCTGTATATCCGGACCAACAATTTGACGATGCTATTATTGCTACTCGCGACGGACGTCGCTGTGTTATTTGGCAGATTCTTTATTGGGATGAACTTACTGGCGAGGAGCGTTTTAGAACAGTCGATTTGGTTGAGTCCGATTTATCTATTGACCGTCAAGTGGCCACTGCCGATTCAATTACTCGCGGCGGTATACTGTTTATTCGTCGTACAATCTATGTATGGATTACTGCAGAAGGTCGAACTGTTGAGCGTAGTGTGTTGGTTGAAGCTGATACTGAGACGAAGACTGAAGAGACACAACAGCAACAAGTTGTTGTTCGATTTGGACGTCGCTTTATCTATCGATTGATTTTGACTTGGAATGTAGAGCGCAGCGAAGAGTCGATCGAAGTTGTTGAAGTTGCTTTAGATGTGCCTGAGGAGCATGAAGTTGAGATTGAAGTTGGTGCTGATACAGCTTCAGACAGCCAGGAGTTGGAGGAAAGTGATTCAGAAACTGACTTGCCACAAGGTGCCGATGGCGGTGCTAGTGGCGCTGGTGGCCGACGAAAGAAGAAGAAGAAGAACCGTCGCAAGAACCACGGCCAAAAGGGTGTTGTAGCTGCTGCAACTGCTGTGGCTGCAACTACAGCTGCTGTTGCGGCCGCTGTAACAGCTAAACCAGAGGCTTCAGTTGCTGTCCCTGAACCGGAACCTGAATCTGAAGAAGATAGCGAAAATGACATTGGCCTTTCTGATGCTGATGAAAGCAACGAGGAATTGTTGTCTGATGCTTCATTGGACAGTGAGGATATATCTTCCGATGAAGAGGAAGGTGATGGTCCTAAAGATATGTCGCCAGAGGCGGTGGCTGCACGTGAGGAACGGCGTAAAGAGAAGAGACTTCGTCGTAAGAAGCAGCATCGTCACAAGAAGCATCGTGCCAAGAAGAACCGCAAGGCCAAATCTGGAGAGCAGCCAGCTTCTACTGAAGCTAGTGGCACAGGTACTGGCAAGAGACGCCGTAGACGTCATCGCTCTAACCGCCCCGCCATGGCTAAAGAGCCCGGTCTTACACCAGTACCAGTTGAAACAACTAGATCAACGGGTTCTGCTTCGGCGTCGATGGAGTCGACCAAATCAGCCGACTCTACACCAGTGCCAATTGAATCAACAAGATCAACGGGTTCTTCATCGACTACTAAAAAGACGTCGAGTGCGACTAAAACGGCTGCTGTCGTTGCCGGTATTGCTGCTGTCGCTGGAGTTGCTGCCGGAGCTGCCATCATTTCTTCCAAGAGCTCTGCTACTAAGAATAACACTCAACAACAAGAATCGTTTGAGGTAAGTAAATAAGTAAATATATTTATTATATTGAATTAATTGTACAATTATTATACAGACTTCCAATAACTCAGTAGAGATTGTGAAGACTGTAACAGAGTCAGAGGACATTGCAACTTCGACAGAAACAAGTGCTATAGTGGAGTGCCAGGCAGAAACTTCTACTACAGTAGAAGAGCACGTCGACTCAACTACAGTTTCAATTGAACAGCATGATACTTCTATTATTCAGGAAGTTGATTGCTCTACAACGAGACAAGAGACAGATTTGCAGTCTAAGACCATAATCACAACTACTGAGGAGACAGTGCTTTCCGATGTTGCAACTGAAGCTGCTGCTGTGAATGTAGATGTAGATACTTCAAGCTGCTCCGAAACCACTGCCACTAAAAACATCGTTGTCGAAGAACAAAAGCAGGCTGATAGTCAACCAGCCGCTCTAGTTGCACCTGCTCCACAAGATGTCACCATTGTTGGACCATCAGGTGGTATTCAAGAGTTTACCACAGAAGAGACCGACGCTGATGGCGGCCATTTGTCCATTCGCACTGTGATCATATCGGATACTCAAGTTCGTCGTATTACCAAATACTTCACCAAAACACTTAACGGTCAAGTTACCCAGTGGATGACGAGCGATGTTGAACCAATTGTAGCTAAGGCCGAAGGCGAGACATCAGTAGCTGGCGACATTGTTGTTAATGCCGATGGATCGACGTCAGTTGTTGGCGCATCAGGCAGTATCAAGACTGGAGCCCATGCAGCTCATCAAGAGATTACACAAGCAGCCGGACCAGCCATTCAATCGTCAGGTGTCATTGGTCAAACCACAACTGCTGCTGCTGGCGTAGGCGCAGTCACTGATGCAGTCACCAAGTCAGCTACCTGTGATGCTAAAAATGTTGTTGTAGACTCGAGCACTACCACAACAGCTGCTACTGAAATTGATGAAGAGGTGATTGGAGAGCCGGAAGAAGCAGTTGATGAGACCATTGATGCCGAAGGAGCCCGTTTAGTAACACGCACAGTTACTGTTCGTACACGTCGTTGCCGCCGCATTACCAAGTACTACACTCGCACATTGAATGGTGAAGTCACTGAATGGTCGAATACTGAAGAACAGCCACTTGAACAGCCAGCCGCTCCAGTTGCACCTGCTCCACAAGATGTCACCATTGTTGGACCATCAGGTGGTATTCAAGAGTTTACCACAGAAGAGACCGACGCTGATGGCGGCCATTTGTCCATTCGCACTGTGATCATATCGGATACTCAAGTTCGTCGTATTACCAAATACTTCACCAAAACACTTAACGGTCAAGTTACCCAGTGGATGACGAGCGATGTTGAACCAATTGTAGCTAAGGCCGAAGGCGAGACATCAGTAGCTGGCGACATTGTTGTTAATGCCGATGGATCGACGTCAGTTGTTGGCGCATCAGGCAGTATCAAGACTGGAGCCCATGCAGCTCATCAAGAGATTACACAAGCAGCCGGACCAGCCATTCAATCGTCAGGTGTCATTGGTCAAACCGCAACAGCTGCTGCTGGCGTAGGCGCAGTCACTGATGCAGTCACCAAGTCAGCTACCTGTGATGCTAAAAATGTTGTTGTAGACTCGAGCACTACCACAACAGCTGCTACTGAAATTGATGAAGAGGTGATTGGAGAGCCGGAAGAAGCAGTTGATGAGACCATTGATGCCGAAGGAGCCCGTTTAGTAACACGCACAGTTACTGTTCGTACACGTCGTTGCCGCCGCATTACCAAGTACTACACTCGCACATTGAATGGTGAAGTCACTGAATGGTCGAATACTGAAGAACAGCCACTTGAACAGCCAGCCGCTCCAGTTGCACCTGCTCCACAAGATGTCACCATTGTTGGACCATCAGGTGGTATTCAAGAGTTTACCACAGAAGAGACCGACACTGATGGCGGCCATTTGTCCATTCGCACTGTGATCATATCGGATACTCAAGTTCGTCGTATTACCAAATACTTCACCAAAACACTTAACGGTCAAGTTACCCAGTGGATGACGAGCGATGTTGAACCAATTGTAGCTAAGGCCGAAGGCGAGACATCAGTAGCTGGCGACATTGTTGTTAATGCCGATGGATCGACGTCAGTTGTTGGCGCATCAGGCAGTATCAAGACTGGAGCCCATGCAGCTCATCAAGAGATTACACAAGCAGCCGGACCAGCCATTCAATCGTCAGGTGTCATTGGTCAAACCACAACTGCTGCTGCTGGCGTAGGCGCAGTCACTGATGCAGTCACCAAGTCAGCTACCTGTGATGCTAAAAATGTTGTTGTAGACTCGAGCACTACCACAACAGCTGCTACTGAAATTGATGAAGAGGTGATTGGAGAGCCGGAAGAAGCAGTTGATGAGACCATTGATGCCGAAGGAGCCCGTTTAGTAACACGCACAGTTACTGTTCGTACACGTCGTTGCCGCCGCATTACCAAGTACTACACTCGCACATTGAATGGTGAAGTCACTGAATGGTCGAATACTGAAGAACAGCCACTTGAACAGCCAGCCGCTCCAGTTGCACCTGCTCCACAAGATGTCACCATTGTTGGACCATCAGGTGGTATTCAAGAGTTTACCACAGAAGAGACCGACACTGATGGCGGCCATTTGTCCATTCGCACTGTGATCATATCGGATACTCAAGTTCGTCGTATTACCAAATACTTCACCAAAACACTTAACGGTCAAGTTACCCAGTGGATGACGAGCGATGTTGAACCAATTGTAGCTAAGGCCGAAGGCGAGACATCAGTAGCTGGCGACATTGTTGTTAATGCCGATGGATCGACGTCAGTTGTTGGCGCATCAGGCAGTATCAAGACTGGAGCCCATGCAGCTCATCAAGAGATTACACAAGCAGCCGGACCAGCCATTCAATCGTCAGGTGTCATTGGTCAAACCGCAACAGCTGCTGCTGGCGTAGGCGCAGGTGCTGCTGCTAACACCGCTGTTGGTGTTCAAGATTTTACTGAAGAAAAGACCGATACTGATGGTGGTAAGCTAACCATTCGCACTGTTATTAATGCCGACACGTATATTCGTCAAGTTACAAAATATTATACCAAGGTACTTAATGGCGAAACTACACAATGGGTTACTAGCGATAGTGAACGACTTAATGCTGAAGGCGTTTGGGAAGTTGTGCCACCTGGTCCTGGCCCTGAGACTGGTGCTGCTAATGATGCTGCTCAAGAAACTACCGAAGAGACTACAGATACTGATGGAGGCCATTTGACAATCCGCACTGTTACTGTTGCCGACAGCCATATTCGTCGTATTACCAAGTACTTTACTAAAAACTTGAACGGTCAAATAAGCCAATGGATGACAAGCGATGTCGAGCAATTAAATGCTGATGGTGTTTGGGAAGCCGTTCCTGCTGGTGCCGCTTCTACTGCGGCGGCTAGTGCTCAAGACGGTGCTGCAGCTGGTGCTGCTAATGATGCTGTTCAAGAATCCACAGAAGAAACTACCGATACTGATGGAGGTCATTTGACAATCCGCACTGTTACTATTGCCGATAGCCATACTCGTCGTATTACCAAGTACTTTACTAAGAACTTGAACGGTCAAATAAGCCAATGGATGACAAGCGATGTCGAGCAATTAAATGCTGATGGTGTTTGGGAAGCCGTTCCTGCTGGTGCCGCTTCTACTGCGGCGGCTAATGCTCAAGACGGTGCTGCAGCTGGTGCTGCTAATGATGCTGTTCAAGAATCCACAGAAGAAACTACCGATACTGATGGAGGTCATTTGACAATCCGCACTGTTACTATTGCCGATAGCCATACTCGTCGTATTACCAAGTACTTTACTAAGAACTTGAACGGTCAAATAAGCCAATGGGTTACTAGTGATGTTGAACAACTGAACGCTGATGGTGTTTGGGTTGCTGTTCCTGCCGGTCCAAGTCCTGATGCTGCTGCTGCTGCCGCTACTGCCGCCGCTACTGCAACCATTTCTATTGCTGCTGATATTACTCAAACGGCACAGGCTAACGTCGCCGCTCAGCCGGTAGCTGGTGTAGGAGAAGCAATGCAAGAAGGTATCGAAGAGACCGTTGACGTTGATGGTGGCCGTCTTGTTATTCGAACTGTGACCATTACTGGAGCTACTAGTTGCCGTATCACCAAATACTTCACCAAGACATTGAATGGCGTAGTATCTGAATGGTCAACTACTGAGGAGCAGCCAGTGGTGCAAGAGACCGTCTCAGTTTCAGCTCCAGCTCCAGTAGCTACTACAGTGGCTGCACCTGCTCAACAGCAACAACAAACAACTCACTCTGAGGTTCAATTTATTGAAGGCGAGGAAGAAGATGGTCCAATTGTTGAGGAGGTCATTGAGGAAAGCACTGATTCTGACGGTACTGTTTTGGTTGTCCGTACTGAGACCGTAACAGATGGCGACAAAGTAACCGTGACCAAGTATTATACCAAGACTACGGCCAATGGTCAAAAGACTGAATGGCAAACCTCTGGATAATTACTGACCAAACGAATTATTAACTGGTAACTTTATTTTGTTCATTGTTTAATTAAATAAATTATTGTTACTGGAATTTATTACTTTAATAACGAACATGTTTTATGTACACAATTAATGTGTATGATAACCATGTTAAATCGCTAAAAATAAATCTATTATGCACATAATTACTGTATTGCTCTACATATATAATACAAATACACATTAGCAGTATTTTATTCTGCTAAGCTATTAGTCCATTTTTTCACCTTCCAAAGTATTATTATAATGTACTGCTTTACTGATATGTTACTGAAATCTAGCTAGTTGAGCTATGTATTTTTGAATTTAGCGCATTAGTCCATTTTATATAAAAGGTTTATAATTATCAATAATTCTACTTTATTTTGTACATTTTTTAATTTAATTCAAAATTTACTGCTTACAATGCACATGTATATATATGTGTATATGAATGATTTTATGAAATATTAAAACAAATTACAAACTAAATTAAAATTTATATTTATTTAATAATTGGATAACATCAAATCTATTGAACATGATGATGGGTGGTGAGTGACATCAGTCATCAAATACTCATCATCATAGATTCGTTATCCAGTATGCATATATTCAGTATATATATATACTCTATTTTAAATACAGTTATATTATTACATCTTCATATTATTGTGCTGTTAATATTTACATCGTTTTTATTTATTTTTGGTATCTTTTATTTCTATATTTCTATATTTTATTACTTGACTTAAATATCATCAAAGTCTTAGTCAACTGGTATTGATCAATTCCAACCAATAAATACTTTTAATAAAGCAATAATGTTACAAATACTTGTATTTTTCGGTTTACCAATATGATCCAATAAGCGAAACTGGGCAAATTTTATTAATAACAAAGCTAGAAAAAAGAAAAAACAATTTTGGACAAACAAGGCTATTTAAACATAAAATGGTGTATTAGAATAAATATATTATGGTACTTGTACAATCAATGATGTTGATGTTATACTGCATATAGCGTAATAAGTGGAATGAATGGTTGTATTAAAGTACATAATAAATGTAATTTAAACAGTATATCATATATTGATATATGCGAATAGAGGATATCTGCGTACTGAATATTAAATTTGCAATAAAACGCATTTTGATGACTGATGCTATTCACCACTCAGTTTCATGTTTAACAGGACGAATGTATAGTTCAATTGTGTGATTATTATTAGATTTGATCATTTGACCACAAACAAATACTATAGCGATTAATAAACTGTTAAATGACTGCAAAATCATTTTATTTAATTAGTTAATAATTAGTTAGTATGTTGTTACTAATTTCCTTTCATTAATAAATTAATTTAAGGAAATCTTAGTAGTTCATTCAGACTACTCAATATAAACCTTATTATTGCTGTTATCATTTTCTTTTATTAATATCGAAAAATAAAAACTTTCATCCTTTACAGTATAAATATGCCACCTATTGTGGACTTATCTATTGTTCTTTGATCATTTTCTTTTCGCTTTGGTCACAACCAAAGATAAGTGCTCCCTATTCAGTATTTTAGTTACTTAATTAGTATTTTAGTTATTTATTTATTTTTTTTAGTCTGAAAAACATGGACATGCTGCACGAACTACCGGTCCGCCAGACCTACGAATGGCTTCCTTCACTTGATACCTACCAGGCTGTAGAGTCTTTAGCCCAAACAAATCTTTTCTCAGAAACATTGGAAGAAGATAGTAAAAAGAGGATTATAGACAGATATCCACCAATAGAAGGTATAGCTTATAAACCACCGTTAGCAATTCCACAAGCACAGAAGCTCTTTTCAGCTGCACAGAAAGCGGAGGACCAAAACTACAGGAACGCACAATACGCGGCATCAGCAGTATTCAGACCACTGGATGTACTCATCCATGAATTAATGAAAACTCTCCCCGAACAAGAAGGCCCGAGGTACATGGCCATACTTAATGATATCAGAACGTTACAATTACATGTATGTGGCACGCTAAATAACGCCAGAAATAATCTAGCAGCAAAAGCAGTTAACCCAGCGTATTCATCAATTACTGGTAATACTGCTAGATATACCATGGACCCAAAGGCGTTCACCGACTCAATCACTTCGCAGCATGCTGAGCGCAAGGCGATTGAAGATGCTAGACCACGCAAACTGACACACAAGTCTCAGTTTTTTCGTTCAGGCCCGTCAGCGGCAAATGGCGGGTCACAAAAATCCAATTACAGCAACAACAACAACAACAACAGGCGCAACAACAACGGCAATGGATACAGACGACAGAACAAAAACGGCAACAACGGCAACAACAACCAAAGCCAGTCCCAACAGACCAGCCAGTAGGAGGACGCCTTCACCAATTCTACACTATTTGGAAACGCATAACCAACAGCAAATGGGTACACTCGGTTGTACGCGAAGGTTTTCGTATTCATTTCGACAAAAATCCACCTCTAACCACTCGTCAATTTCCTACAGTCCCATTCTCTGCCGAACAGAGACAGTTACTCAGGCAAGAAATCAACAGTCTCATTGTAAAACGTGCTATAGAACCAGCACCTCACACGCCGGGTTTTTGCAGCCGCATGTTTGTTATTCCGAAGAAAACGGGCGACTTCAGGCCGGTGTTCAACCTGAAAGCTCTCAACTCATTCATAGATCCACCCAAATTCAAGATGGAAACCATTCAGCAGGTAACATCATTAATACGAAAAGACGACTATCTGACATCAATAGACATTTCGGATGCATTTCTGCACATCCTAGTTCACAAAATGTCTCGACAATACCTACGTTTTCGATGGGAAGGCCAAACATTCCAATTCAGAACGACTCCATTCGGTCTGTCAGTAGTTCCATGGGTATTCACCAGACTAACCAAGCCAATACTCAAATGGTTACGCCAACGCCAAATTCGAGTGTCAGCATATCTGGACGACTGGATAATAATATCCAACTCGAAAGAACAAGCGCAACACAACACCAACATTGTGCTGGATCTACTCAAGTCTTTAGGCTGGATAGTCAAACTAGCCAAATCACATCTAACACCTACTCAGAAGCTGGAACATCTTGGCTATCAGATAGAGACGGATACAATGACCATACGTCTACCATCCAAAAAGATACGCAGTCTGCGCAAATCCATTCAATCAGTATTGAACAGTACGTCCCACACACCACGTTTAATACACAGTCTAACCATGAGAATAAAAGCAGCGACCTTAGCGATCTTTCCAGCCAATCTATACACACAGGCCCTAATGTTCTTCAAAAACAGTCATGTCACCGATACAACATCATGGGACAGGCCACAAACATTACCACAGGACTGCAGGCAGGAATTACTATGGTGGAACAACAACCTAACACAATGGAATGGTCGCTCTCTAATGTCGTCACCACCGACACAGACAATATTCGTGGACGCCAGCGACGAAGGATGGGGAGGCGTCTATCGCAACAGGACAGTTCAAGGCCTATGGACTCACGAAGAAGCAGCTCACTCAATCAATTGGAGAGAACTAAAGGCCGTCCACCTCACTCTACAAGCATTCCCCAAGTTACACCACTGCACCGTTCTGATTCGCACAGACAATACAACAGCCATGGCTTACATAAACAAGCAAGGCGGCACTCGTTCACGTCCACTCAGCCAACTAGCCACCTCCATATGGCAGATGTGTCTACAACGCGAATTACGCATTCAAGCACAGCATATCCCGGGTGTACAGAACCAACAAGCGGATTACGCATCGCGCCATTTTTACCGCAAGAACCTGTGGCAACTGAAACACAATGTGTTCAACAACATTCAACGCCGATGGGGCCCTCACGACGTAGATCTGTTTGCGGACAGAACATCCCACCTACTACCATCTTATGTATCATGGAAGCTGGATCCACAAGCGATAGCCACGGACGCAATGTCCATACAATGGAAGAGATTCCGAAATCCATATCTCAACCCACCGTGGAGCTTGATACTACGTTGCCTGCTCAAGATTCAACAAGAGCAAATCAAACAAGCAACAATCGTCACCCCATACTGGCCTTCCGCCCTATGGTTCCCTATGTTACAGGAACTGGCGATACATCAGCCAATAATACTCAATCCAATGACAACGACACAATTGACCACCCATTCCGCACTGTCACCTTGGACAAACCAGCATTGGAAGCTAGCCGTATGGAGAGTCAGAAGCGCAAATTTACAGAATTAGGTTACAGTGAACAAGCAGTAGAAGACTTAATGTACCAATTCCATGACCCCAAGAAAGCATCTTACATACGCGCTCAACACTTATTCATCCAATGGGCCATGCAGTTTGATATTGAAATTACAGAATTTAGTACCATTGATTTGGCAAATTTCTTGGTAGAAGTAAACGCGGCAAAATACAGCGCAAGCACACTGAAAACTTATCGCGCGGCCATCACACATCTACATAGAGATCCAAATTCGATTAGAAGCAATGAACATTTAAAAACACTAATGCGCCAATACAAATCTACAAAACCACGTCCATTCAATCGCCCAACCATTAATCTAACAAACACCATGGATAACGTCCGTACCAATAATGAAATCTTACAATTCAACCAATTAAACATAAAAACAGCATTTTTATTAGCTATGGCGGCCTTTCTACGCCCTTCAGATCTCAATCGTATAGATCTACAACAATGCCATATTCAAAACGATAATTTAACTCTAACAATAGTAGCACCAAAAGAAAAACGCAACAATAACACCATTAATAAGTATATATTTATACATCCAAATACATACGATGAACGACTTTGCCCAGTAAAAGCCTTTATTGCACTTCGTGATCATCCAAGAGCAAAAAACCGTGTACCAACCTCACTATTCGTTCACAGTATTTCACCGAACAAACAATTAAAAGATGCTACTATTGCAACATGGCTAAGAAATATAGTTAGATTGTCAACAGATTTAAGACCAACACCAAATATCCGATCGATATCATCAACACTAGCACTTGACAGAGGAGTAAGCGTAGATGATGTTGTAACATTAGGAAATTGGACATCATACAGCACATTCAATCAACACTACAGAAGAGACAGGTTAAACAAGATAAATATAACTAATCTGGTGCTAAGATAAAAATTATTATTATTATCCCCTTCTCCTTTACACTTATGGTCATTTATTATGTGGTTTCAAGTGGTCGCACTTATTTACGTTGGTAATCAGCAATAATAAGGTTTATATTGAGTAGTCTGAATGAACTACTAAGATTTCCTTAAATTAATTTATTAATGAAAGGAAATTGTATGTAGTTCTAAAGACTATGAAATATAAACCTTATGTATTTCACCCGCCCACCCACGCCAAAGGTTATAAACCAGCAAGCAAAAATGATCAAAGAACAATAGATAAGTCCACAATAGGTGGCATATTTATACTGTAAAGGATGAAAGTTTTTATTTTTCGATATTAATAAAAGAAAATGATAACAGCAATAATAAGGTTTATATTTCATAGTCTTTAGAACTACATACAATTTAATATGTATACATCATTACATTTACACAGTATTGCATTATTGCTATTTATGCCGTCTTTGTTTCTAATCTATTTTTTAACATGCTATTAATAATTCTAAAATATAAATAACACGCACTTCAGTTTATTGTTTATGGTTTGTAAAAAACGGCTTTTTACATGAAATCTGTACTAGGTATACTAAAACCGGTTACTGCAAACCATGCATTTTATTCACCTCAGTTTGCCTTAGAGTCCTTTGTTTTAAGCTATACCTTTTTAATTCTTTAAATATACGCTATTTTTTTAAATTAATTTGTCGGTCAATTTATACTTAGATATAGCTTTAGAATATGGATGAACTATGGAAAGTAAATGCAACCAAGATGTTTGGTATTCCATTGTATCCGTCCGGTGAGATGGATTTTTTTAGTTTTGTCAATGCAAGATCAAATAGCGACGAAATGATTCAAGTCGAAGCTCGACATCGAATGAAAGGAATTCATGTCCAACTGGTGTTTACTGCCATGTTGGGACCTTTGTTTGCTTCCAATATGATACGATTATTACGACATATCAGAACGCAGCCATACAGTGTTTTCGATTTGTGCTACTTTCTGCCGTCTTTTTTAGGCACTGGGAATACTATACTAGTTATTACGGCATCAATAACCAACCATCTGAATTGCAGAATACATGTTTGGTGCATCATGGCAAGTATAGGCTTTTCGATGTTTTTTAACAGCATTGTTATACTTTACAAGGCCTACCTTATATTGTTGTCGCAACGCTGGTTAGCCATTTGCGGCACCATTTGCATTCTTCCACAGTTTTTCTTTTTTATTATTGCATACAGATGGTCATATGTTACATTGGAGAAACAGTTTGGTTGCGCTTTTAATGACCAGCCTATTGTTGTATGGTACTGGATTGGTATGATGATTCCTAGCAATGTGCTTTTTTCAGGCATTTTTAGTACTGTGGCCCATAAGCAATATAAAAGATATGGATCTGAAGCATGGAAAAGATTAGCTCACGACGGTATACAGACCATGTGCTTGGTAATTTTCTGTAACCTAATATGCTGTTTCATTATCCTTTCTGAAGTTGGAGGGCCCCTATCAAAAACTTTTTATATTGTTGATTGGTAAGTACTCTATATCATCTAAAACGCAATTAACATTTTGTCTAGGTATATCACATCAACGATACTTGTGAACTATGGTACAAAAAAACGTACAAGCAATGATTCCAACAACTTGACAATGAATGCTCAAAATAAGATCCGCAGTGCTGATGCTGATATAAATGCAACCAAAACAGACTATTCTAGCCGGTTTGCAACCATTACCAGCTATTTATAGTTATTAAAGTTATTATAGGCTTTAACAATTTATTGCGTAGCATAATTGATTAATTAACTACTATATATCCAAGCTACTTGTATGCCAACAGTAATTTATAGAATAGTGGTATTTGATCTACAAATGGTCATGATGTAAAACAATTAGGCTGCTTGATATTCAGCGCAACAATATAGATTCTATTTAATGTATATATGATAAACTGTAAACAATAGATAATACGGTCAAAGCAAATAGTTTCGCTTTTATTAATAATAATGTGTTGGCGCTAGTGGATTGTATGTTGCTGTAGGCTTTGTCTATCTATAAACCGATAGATACACAAGTTTTCATAAGTAGTTTTACAATAAAAAATAAAGAAGCTTGTAAAATTGTTGAGCTTCTCTGGTGCCTTACATTGGTGTATGCTTTTATGTTGCCTCATTTGAGTTTTATTAAAAGCAAATAGCTAAATGGGACGATAAAATAAGAGTGATAAACGAAAGAAAAGAAAAATAACAAATAATATAGAAAATTATATGCTATAACAAATTCTATGAGCTGATGCCCGCGTTAGGTATTTGCAGTATATACATATAACCACAATTTGAAGACAAGCGTTTAAGTAGTTAATGGCAGTAGCAATTTTATGGTTTTAGAATATAACACGTATTATTATTTATAATGTTTTAGGTAATTTTTTACGTGTAGTAAGTTCTATTTATACTAAAACCGGTTACTGCAAGCCGTGCGTTTTATTCTCTTTGATCCGCCTTAGATCCTATCTCTTATGTTGTGTATTTTCTTAATTCTTTAAATACGTAATACTTTGTAGCTACTTTGCCATTCAATCTAAAATTAGATATAACATTAGGATATGGCGGATGAATGGAGGTTAAACGCGACTAGGCTGTTTGGTATTCCACTGCATCCGTCCGGTGAAATGGATTTTTTTAGCTTTGTAAATACAAGATCAAATAGCGATGAAACGTCTAGATTTGAAGCATGGTATCGAGTGAAAGGATTATATGGCCAGCTGGCATTTCTCGCTATGCTTGGGCCATTTTTTGCTTACAATCTGATACATTTATTCCGGCATATCAGAACGCAGCCTTATAGCGTTTTTGATTTGTGCTATTTCCTGCCGTCGTTTTTAGGCATTGGAAATGTTATACTATTTAGTGTAGCAGCACTAACAAGCCATATGAATTGTAGAATAACTGTTTGGTATACTATGGCAAGTATAGGCTTTTCGATGTTTTTTAACAGCATTGTTATACTTTACAAAGCTTATCTTGTGTTGTTGTCGCAACGCTGGGTGGCTATTTGCGGCGCTATTTGCATTCTGCCGCAATTTTTCTTTTTTATTATTGCATACGGATGGTCATATGTTACATTGGATGGACAATTTGGTTGTACTTTTAACCAGCATTCTATTGTTTTATGGTACTGGATCGGTATGATGATTCCTAGCAATATACTTTTTTCGGGAATTTTTAGTACTATGGCCTACAAGCAGTATAAAAGGTACGGCTCTGACGCATGGAGAAAATTGGCCCATGACGGTATACAGGCCATGTGTTTGGTAATTTCTTGTAACCTAATATGTGTTTCATTATTCTTCTTGAGATGGGAGGACTTTTCTCAAGGACTTTTTATATCGTTGATTGGTAAGTAACTTGTATTATCCAAAACATTGCTAGAACCTATCTAGGTATATTACATCAACAATACTCGTGAGCTATGGTACAAAAAAACGTACAAACAATGACTCCAGCAACTTGGCAATGAATTGACATAATAATATTTATAGTGCTGCCGTTAATATAAATACAACCAAAACAGGCTAATAGCCTGTTTGTGGCTATCACTAATTATATATAGCTATTAACACTGTTATAAGCTTTGAAAATCATTAGTTTTATAACCTTGTTTAATGGCAATTGCTGTCAAAATTAATGTGTTTGAAATGACAGTTTACTTGAATAATAAAAATTTCCAGAGTAGATATTAAATTAAAAATAAATTGTAAAAATGTTTGCTTGATCAGTGAAAAGTGTTAAATCACATACTGGTTGTCTATTTAGCATAATGATATTGCTATACTAATAAAGTAGACAACGATAATTTACATTTGCATTACTCCTATGTGTATATTGTGCTATTTTATATGAATATTTATACGATGAGTGTTTGATAGATAAAATAATAAATGTTAATGAAAATATTGTCAGGCAAGTAATTCAAAGTCCGAAATACATGCAATTATTATCAATTAACGACATTTAAAAAAGAATATATAAATGTTAATTTTTAATTTTGTTTATTGCTAACAACTAATCGTATTTATTTAAATTAATACGGTATCAGCAAATGAAAATGCGCGGTCCTGGTTGGTTAATTAGTAAAGACCTGTATGTCATTTGGCTTTAAAATAAAACTTGTTTGTGCCTTAAGCGATTATTATCGTCAATGCTGGACATTTGGTAAACTCGGTATTTCGGTGTAAAAATCCCAATTTATTACTTGCTATACGGGCTATACTTCAGCAATATATAAATGAAGAATGATGCCGCGTATATTGAAGTGTTTCTTTACACTTTAACATCTTTTTATTTGTTGTTTAGCTAGCTGTCATCTACATCATATCTTTCTATATCACAATGTCTTTGAATCTACAGCTATCGCTCTCTACTTTATTGTGGTAGGAAATTGTCGCCATTACTGGAATTGGCTATGTAGCCTACAAAGCAAGTTAAACACGTCACAGTTAAACCAACGCTGACCTTAACTAGTTGATCAAGCAAGACTATTTAAGTCCACTAGCAAGTATTCCTGGCCCTCGTTTCTCAAGGCTTTTTGAAATCGTCATCAATATAAAACGAGTCTATCATGGTGAACTTACAGGCCTTTCAGAGTTTCATGAGAAATATGGGACTATTGCTCGTACAGGCAAGAAGTAAATAAGACTACTGTAACAGTCATTTAACATTAAGCAACTAGGTCCCACCACTCTTTCAGTATCCAGTGCCGCTTTGATTCGAAAGGTCAACGGCTCACATCAGTACGGAAAGGGCAAAAATACGATGTGTTTCTTACTGGACATAATAATATTCTTAATACGAGGTAATATCGTCTACGTAAAATATTTGGCTGTTTCTAATTGCACTACTTGGCAGAAATATTGCTTTCCATCGAACACAGGTAGACTCGATTGTTAAAACAGCTGTAATACTGGCTGACAATAACTCTAGAAACGGCTAATGTCACCTGCATTCACTCCTAATTCTCTTGAGAATCTGGAACCATTGTTGTATGATATTGGTATTGCACGGCTTGTGCAGCGTCTCTACAAATATACAGACACTGAAAGTACTGTGGATCTCATGGATTTATTAAAGAAAATGAAATTTGTAAGTAGCTTTATCGTTGGAAATAATTATGCTTATAGTGTTGAAGGATGTTACTGGTGAAGTTGCATTTGGTAAAACATTTGGATTACTTGAGGAAGATAGGGAGCAGCATCCTGTAATTCGATGGATCAATAGTCGATTGCTTATGGTATCAGAGTAGGTGGTTTAATTAATTATTCGTATTTTTATGCTAACCATTTACAGAAACTGATTTTTGGACAATTATTTTTTTCTCAATTTTATCCAAAACTAGTTCAAGATCTTGCTTCATTAAATAACGTGAGTATCAATTATTCAAATGCATTTGGATTCAAGATTAATATAGTTAGTATGCACAGGCTGCCATAGAAAGAAGAAGAAATGACAAAAACAATACAAGAAATGATATATTGCAACAAATGATTACATCTGTAGATGAGAAAACAGGCGCTACTGTGCCGGATGAAGGAATGTGTGCCGAAGCCATTTTACTAATGTAAGGACTATAGTATTTAAAAGTTATTTATTGTTAAACAACATTTGCAGGCTGCTGGCACAGATACTACATCTGTAACAATTACATGGTAAATATTGAAGTATTTATACTGGATGTGCCATTAATATACTTTTAAAGGACTATAAACTTTTTGCTAGAACATCCCGAATGCAATCGTCGCTTGGTTGAAGAAATCAAAAACAGTCTATCCAGATTCCAACACTAGAATACTTCACAAAGATGTAATGCCATGACTTATCTAGACGCTGTACTCCACGAAACACTGCGGCTTCGACCTGTAGTTGCCCATGGATTGCCCCGCGTAATTCCTGAAGGAGGAGTAATGATGAACAACTATTTTGTCCCCGGTGGAGTAAGTCAACTGGTTATACATAATTAAAGCTACTAATACTACTCTAGACCAGTGTTACAGTAGCTTTTATGGCTATACAAACAAATAAAGAGGTGTTTCCAGATCCTCATAGATTCTATCCAGAGCGCTGGCTCACCACCTCCTTTAAACAACTTGCTACAATGAAAATGAATTTTACACCATTTTCAGTTGGTCCGCGTGCGTGTATTGGCCGCAAGTAGGTTTTATAACGATGTTGCTTGTCTATTTTCGCCACTAACAATTAGAAAATTAAATAGTTTGGCTTGGATGGAGCTTCGTTTAACGCTCGTTGAACTTTTGCATCACTTTAAATTTGTGCCAAATCCTAAAAACGATATGAAGCCTTATTTCGGTGTCTTACAACACCAAGAGGCAAACAGTTTCTGGTGCAGCCATATCGTATTTAATATTTTTACAATAAATACTGCATTTACTTTTATATCTTTGTTGTTGATTTATTGTGACATTTATAAAAAAAGAATAGAAATAAATCCAGAGTAATGCAGATATTTGATTTAAATAAAAAACAGTTAATAACCCTAAGCAACGCTATTAAGGCTGTAATTGGCTATTTTATAATGAACTTAATAAAATACAGTGTAGCGTATTATTAAAATAATAATGGTTGTTGTAAGTATTGTATAGCTGCATGGTCCGTGTATATCGTTTTTAAAGAAATTAAAAACTACGAAGTAGCTGTTCTTTGGCATGTCCAGAGATTCTAAATGCTTTACGCATAGTTTTGCAATGGGTATTTAGTGTTGTAATAATTATCCTATATACTTGTTAAAACTAGTAATTACTTTTTTGAATAATACCTACCAGTTAATATAAAATAGAGCAGGAGAAAGCGATTCAAATGCGTTAAATGACACAATAACACAGCAACTAATTTCAAAGATTATGACAAAAAACATAGTTTGAAGTCCATCGCGGCCTAACTGCTTCCATACACGTGTACCAAACTTGCAATATTGATTATAGGCCACGTAGCAAAAAATACATGAAAATAGCGTAATTGGTAAAATATTAACAATAAGCCAATATATAAGTATAAAGTATGGTTGATAAACGATGCAACCATAATCCGGCCGCAGCCAAACAGAACAGTATCGCATCAAAAGGCCAAAGTAAGCCAACTGTAGAAGGATAAGCGGAACACCAACATAGAGCACCCATTGTTTCTTACAAAGCGCTAGATAGGCTTTTTGAAGTAATAATGCGCTATTGCAAGCCATACAGATAGACATGCTAAGCGACATCATCCAAGTGATTAATTGGCAATTAAGGTTTTGAATCAGTATCATAAACATGAATATTACGTTAAGCAATACACCCAAACTGGATGGAATTAGACAACACCACGAAGAAAAAAAGCGTGGTCTATCCTTGACCATTCTAATAGCTATTTTAAGATTGCATAAAAGTATAAAATTTGCAATTATTATAGCTACAATAAACGGTGCAAATGTCTTGAATAGAGTCAAAGAACTGTTTACATCAATTGGGTCAGCAGTGTGGAATTCGTGTACATTTGCTCGTCAAGTGGATGCAGTGAGGTGGTCAAATGCTGAGTAGCATTCTTTTCCCAGCCAAGTTGTTCAAAAACGCTGTTATATGACAGTAGCATCTTGGTCTGAAATGCAACAGATAAGAAATAGCATAAGCAATAACAAAAATAAATAAACCGAATAGGTCGGCAATAGCTACAAAATTGGACAATTTATAATTACTGAGCTATAGTGCTAGTTGTGCCAACGATAGTCACATGGTATATTTACCAATGAATCAGCCTATTTTATTAATTCAAAAAGCCAACAACGCACGAGACAATAGATAATCATGTTGTCGTACAATAAATTGAACCGGTTTCCTTGAACTAAAGGAATAAACCGAAATTCCACACTTTACCATGTGTTTGCCATACACTTGAATACCGAAAGCTAAGTCCAAGTAATTTACTTATTGCGTTCCAGAAGTTTTGCCCTGAGCGCTACGGTAATTTCTATCCGAATTGCATCTATGCTGATATTACAACTATTATACTTATCGGTATATTAATAAGAAAGACAAGAACATGATCTATTCTATGTTATATTAGTAATGATATCAGTCACATTATGTAATATTGTAAACAACTATTATCATTGCCAAGCTAGATGCAATAAAAGTTTAGATTCGTTTAGATTTATACAGATAATGTTTTTGTGTTAATACTAAATCAATAAATAATACCGATCCAATAGACACTTATATTTTATTTAATTTTGCTTATAGATAGTTAGTGAAATGTATGTTGTTGAGCCTCTTTTTGAAGATGTGCCAAAAGATCTTCTGGCGTAATTACACGCCGTTCTCCGGTCCATCGTTGCTGCAGTTCAACATGCCGTTCACTAGCCCATGCTCTACCCAGTACAACTAGCCATGGGTAGCCAATGAGCTCGGCATCTTTTAAACGCCAACCTGGCGACAATCCACGCCGGTCATCTACAACAACTTCACCGCGCAATCCATGCACTTGTGCTTCTAATTGATCTTGCAGTTGTCTCGCTTCATTAAGCAATTGGCTATCTTGTGCCAGTGTCGTATTTTTTCCAGCTCCTAATTGAAGTGGAATAATACAGACACGATAAGGTGCCAATGCCCATGGCCAGCGTAGGCCACGCTTATCATGTGTCGCTTCCGCAACTGCTGCTATGATTCGTGTAATACCCAGTCCATAACATCCCATTTGTATAGCGTGTCGTTGACTTGTAGTATCGGCAGCTTTGAACGTAGCACCCAATGGTTGTGAATACTTGTCGCCCAACAAAAATGTATGTCCAACTTCAATTGCTCGTTCAGCTTTCAATTCAACATGGCGTTGATGAGTAGTTGTGCAATGGGGACACGAGTCGCCTGATAGTGTATTATGAATATCATCAATTGTAATTTGCTGCGTTTGTGTCATAGCTGCCACTATAGTATTTGATAATTCAAAAAATGTATCTTCATTAGTCGCTTTTTCTGTTATTTCTGAAGTGCATTCTGAAGCCAAAATATTATCAATAACAATATGTACTTCGTGCGTTCCTACTAACTCTGCCGCTTCTAAATCTGTTACGATTGACAGCTCTTGCTTAATATCCAGCTTCTTAGCCATTTGGTCAAATTTAGCGTGCGTTGGTTGGAAATCAGTGTTACAACCAATCTTTTGGCATCTATTGCTTTTAAGATGGTGTACTTTCCACGATCAAGACATGCTTTCATTAATAAACTGTGTTTATGTCGCTGATCGGCCAATTCCACGGTGAGCAGCTGAGACTTAGGCGATGAATTACCACTCTGAGCAAGCTCCTCATTAGCAGTGTAATCACATTCACTACATGTTAACAGCGTATCTTCCCCCACTAGCACCACCAATATTAATACTAATGTACATTTAAACTGATTTATGTTAGTCTACTTACCTTGAGAATAAATATGGAATTCATGCGACAAACTTCCACCAATGTGACCTGTATCAGCTTGTGCCTAACTATCTGTGTTAACGTAATCTATCTCATTTGCGTGCCATATCTGCCTACTATTGCAAAAGGAATTTCCATTCGTTTGAATATGCGTTTATATGCCTCAACAACCTCATTATACGTTAATTCGGCCGTTTCCTTGCTCGTATCGAATGTATACAAATCTTTCATAATAAACTCTCGTCCACGTAATAATCCAGACCGAGGACGCAATTCATCCCGGTATTTTCGACCTTTTACACACGTTAATGCATAAATGACCATTAATTATTCTACACACCTATTTGGTAAAGACGCAGCGGTAACTGTCTATAAGAACTGATTTCATTAGCAATAAGATGCGTTATTTCTTCTTCATGAGTTGGTGCTAAACAAAAATCGCTCTCTTTCGATCCTTAAGTCGGAACAGCTACAATTGTAAATAGTCAGCCTAACACACGTTCTATTCTGTTATTCTAATACTTGCTTCTGTTCCCATTGTATTCCATCGACCTGTCGTGTGCCAGTTGTCGGCCGATAATAAACTTGGCAATGATAGCTTGGATGCATCTATACTATCGTCAATTTTACTTTGTTGTTTACTGACCAGCTTACCGATAGACTCCATCTCCTCGTCTACCAACCGCTCTAGTTTGGCTAACGAGCGTACCGCAAAAGGTAGTAGCGTATAAATACCCGAAGCAGACTAATTGCAACAATATAGTTGACGCGTAATATGTTATAATGCTGTCGACATACCTGCCGAATGAATCCCGCACGAAGTAGAAGCTGGTGGCTTGCTACCTTGGCGGTGGCGCTGACATCCTTGCTAGTTGGAATGAACAATCGTGAAAGCGAGGCACGCCCCGCCATAATGGTAAGTAGTAGAGACAGCAAAACAAAGTGTGTTTTTCTGTTTATGATAATAAACAATTTTATTAGCAATATCGTGTATTGTATAAGACACGCTGTATTCCAAGTCTGTCTAAATTAATTATGCGCGTTTGTATGTGCTTATGCTTTTTGATAAACAGTATGGTTAGCAATACACAGCCAAGGGTGTTGCTTTAGACGATATAACAGCCAAACAGCTGACTCTACGTTTAGGTAGAACATAATGTTTTATTACAAAAACAGGCATTGTTGCTCTTTACTGTTGATTCGTTTTTTACCAAGTAGCCTCAAACTTGTTGTCATTGTTTGAACGATGCCGAATCCACTGCGTGATCCCGTTCATAGAACCGCAATATTAAGCGGAACATTGGGATTCGGTAAGTGAATGAGATAGAAGTAATATGATCGGCCAATGAAAGGTTTGCTATAAACATTCAATTTATTTATTCCGATAGCTACGGCCGGTGCAGCTGTTGGCGGTATATGGTCTATGGCCCGCGGACGTTCAGCCGTGCCATACACGCTTGGTATGGCGGCAAATTGCGGTCTTATTGGCTTTACATTTTTAGGCAAGTGTTACAGTAGCAATAGCTAGTTTATCGACTCTATGGCTAACGCTGTACCTATAGCCACACGTCGGTTTATACTTGAAGAGCGACTAGATCGACAACGCTCGCTTGGCCAGAAGGATCCTCAGCTAACGGATAGCGATATGATTGTAAGCAGTACGGTGGCAGGTGGAGCTACCGGGAGTATTTGGTCCGGAGTTTTCTGCAAGTATAATACTATGCAACAATGAAATAGACTGTTGATAATATCTGGCTAGATGGATCGCATAGAGTAATAGCAGGCTTTTTAGTACTCGGTGTACTGACGGGTGGTATGCAAATGTGCATCACGGCAGCCAATAGTATGCGGCAGCAAATTATCTTGAATAAGCTAAATCCCGACCAGGCCCAAGAGCTACCATTAACACGATTTAAAGAGTCAATCGTACGTCAGCTGGGTGAACTAGGCCAGCTGGCTAGCGATAACCTTGCGTGGATACCCATACACAAGCTAACTACTAAGGAGCATCGTGAGCTGCTTCAAAAGAAGCTGGATGGTGTAAATGCTGAGCTCGAGGAGGTCGATGAGACTATTTTAAATATGAAGACACAAATACAGTAGAATTTACGTAAAATAAATTATAATTATTTTATTCACATTTAATAAGCTATAAATGGGTTAATATTATGACTAATACAACAAAAGCAGCTTCTTTTGCCATTATTATTATTATTATTAAGTAACTGTATATCGATCTATAAATAATCTTAAACATTTTTGTCAATCATTGTTAAATTATAAAAGCTTATAAACCTTATAGCACTAAAAGCACTATGCGACACAATTTAAAACAAATTATTACGTATTTTTACAAGGTTGATAGACTAAATACATTCAATCCTAGTTTGGCAGAGAATTTAGCAAAAATCTATACTTTATTGATTTGCCATTTTATCAATCAAATAGTAGGCTATTGGATGCATATCCGGAACCAACTGTGCTGTGGATTTCTAATTCCAGCATACAGTCCGGTTGCAACAAAAGGCATGTGTGTCCTAGATAGTTGTCAAAGTTGTTTAATGCATGGCCATTGCAGATATTTCTTTGTGTGTTCCCTATGAAAAGATATACTACGCAATGAATTTTAGTCAACATGCACGGGCATAAAACTAACGACCAAAACACACAACAGCTATGCACCCTGCCACATAAACACATCTTTAACTTTTATTTGATCGTTTTATTTACTATTTTTAGTTTTTTGTTATATTATAATTTTAGTACACTGTAATATCAATGACAGTTATTGATTATAGTAATACAACTGCAAATGCATGGATAAAAATGCAACAAGAATATTGGGCAATTCCATTAGCCCAAGCGGTGACATGAGTATGCAAGCCTTTTACATCGTCGGCGTCGACAGTGTATATGAACAGAATAATCTATGGTTTGGAAGCGGAACATAGTTGATAATTGCTTCAGCATTGGTTTACATTAGTATAAGCTGTATTATTATTACGTTTAAAATGACACTAAATTGACCAAAAATTCTTTCTTCTTGGTGCTGTTTAATCCCTTCTATTTTAGGATTAACAGTTGGCACAGTTGTTCTACTGATGGAATTAGGCATATATTTTAACTGACGGCATGCACTATGGATTATCGGACTAGGCGTATCTGTTGCGTATTTTCGCAATAATCTAATTCTACTTCAAAACGTTTATTTAATATGCAATGGAAGCAATGGATTTAAGTGTGGGTTTTCTGCTAACTATATCACATCTTAAATTTGCGTCTATTGTAGTTCTTTGCTGCTATGCCACATTAACTGCAGAAAGTGGCTGCACTCTTCATTACCCTCAGTTACTTTTATGGTATTGGATCGCAACGATTATGCTACTCAATTTGTTTTTTTAGCATTTTTGCTACTTTGCATTACAGCAATATTATGCCTATAAATGGAAGCGCGGAAGCGACTAGCAAAAGATAGCATCCAAATCATGTGTGTAGTTTTATTATACAACGCTATTTGTTGTATTATTATAGCATTTCAAGTAGGTGATAATAATGTGGTTTACTATTTCCGGCCGATTGGTTAGTTCCAATATACTAGTAGCTCTAACATTAATAACATATTATTAGGCCAACTGTTAATCTGATATTAATAAGATATTACCAGAGTAAACAAAAATGAGCATTTTCAGTATAGAAAATGTGTGATTATCAAACTATTACAGCTAATCTAAAAGTACAAATATTGCAATTAATTCTATTGCGATACTTTTGTTACATTTAAGTAAATGGAATCAGACGACTAATAAATATATATTAATACTTGTACCAATCTAAATATCATAGCAAATAAAATACTTTAATTCAATGCTGTTAGTTTGATATATGTATATATAACAAACTAGAAATAAGCTAGCAATTAATATAGACCAATTTATAACACAAAAATTAACGCCTTATTTACGTTGTAATAACGTTGCTGCAAATGTTTCTACAATATTACATGTTTATTGTACAAATGACTACTGCCATAAATATACAGACTAGCAATTCTATCGTATGTTTTGTCAAACTCCAATTGCTTCGTGTTGTATGGACCCTCTTTAACTTTGCGCAGTAATTTACCATCGGCATCTTCAAAAAATATAGAATAGCAACAGATGCACAGCATAACCGGAGTATCACCACAATGAACATCATCAAGAACAACTTGCCTGTGTAATCTGCAATGTAAATATACTTATTACACGTTATTTGATCGGTTACTTGCTCGTCCAGATAAATGATATACACATGGCACCTCATGCTATTGGTTCCAACAGCTCAACTATCTATGCGCTATACAGGTCCATCCAGGTAATTGTACAAGGGTGTTTTATGATATAATCGAATGCTGTTTAGCATATACATTGAGCAGGACAGCGTGGAACAAAAAACAAAAATTCTAATACTAACGCCAATCACGCACTGTAAATTCTGCATAATAAGTCCGGTTGAATTGTTTTCCAGCCGTCTTCACAATTTGTCCGATGTTTTTGAAACAAGCCACTTACCTTGATGTGGTTGATTTCCGTGCCTGTTCGAACTTGTAACCAATGAGCGTGTAAATATAATAGCGCCATACTAATTCTTGTAAATACTTGAAAGACAAATCCTGTTTTAAATAAACTGGTAATAACATGACTGAGGTTGAAATTGTTTGGCTTGTCTAGACTTATCATAACAAAACGCTGTTTATATAGTTATTAGTGATGTGTTACAGCAATTTGCATCTAGTAGCATTGTATATTAGCTGGCTATTCCATCGTTAATGTAAACCAGTGTACTAATATAAAGTGTTCATTTGCCACACTAAAGTAAATAAAATGTCCTTTAGTTTCTAGGCCTTATTATGATTTCATCATGGATTTGGGTGTATGTATATTCGAATTATTTGCTAAATAAAGTAAATGAAATGCCCTTTGGTTTCTAGGCCTTATCTACAATGAATCCAGACCATAGGTTCTAGAAATGTTACCTGTAGCTGTGATGCATAAACCTGTTACTTCGGCTATGTACTGGCTTACATCCAAGCTCCCAAGTGCAATGTCATGGGTCGAGAACATCATGTAATGGTGTTAGCCAGCTAATTGTGAAGCAATCTAAATACCAGACCAATTAATTATTAATAAATGGCTATTATTGGGACAGAGTATAGGAATTTTGTATAAAAGGCACGGTGGATTTTATATCAGCATTCCAACATCACAACACAGCAACATCAGCCCATCAACATCTAAACTTCTTCTCAGACAATAGAACTTCAATCAGCTTTTTATTCATTTATAAACCCAGCAATATCCACCATGCAATTCTCTTTATCGCTTGCCGCCGTCTTGTTGGCTTCTGCCGCCAGTCTTATTCAGGCTGCTCCCAATGTCGCCCAGTCAAAAAATATACGCATATGGTGGCTCTATACGGAAAACACCTGCCTTCACGTAGTGGAGCATGATCCGACAGTTGCCTTCAGTTTAAGTGTCGTATGCCACAACTCACACTGGATTCAAACGCCAATCCCTGCCGAAACTCCTGCTGCATCTGGAAACTACTTTACGCTTAAATCAACTTTCAACAACAAGTGCTTGACGTACAATCCAAATAAAAACCCCAATGGTCATGGATCTATAATTACCATGGACTGCAAACCAAATTCAAAAGATCAGCACTGGGAAATGCTTGATATCGAGCATGAAGGAAAGGTCGAACAGAAGCTATCGCCAAGAACTCCGCGATATGGCAATACAAATGCTTGCGTCAGACCTATTAGACTCAATATGGACGGAAAAGCTGAATACGAAGAATGCAATCACAGAGATCCACAACAATACTGTCGTATTGAGAAGGTTTAATAAACGTTACTAAATAGTTGTTATTAATCCAAGTATTGCTAAATGTGCTATCCGAGTATTTGTTCTTGGAACATAATTAATGTTTTAGAACGTGTATACTTATAATGAATGTATATGACATGTGCTTTCCTATCAAAAGTTATACTAATCAAGGTCACGTAAATGATTAACACATGCAATTGTAATGCAAGTGAAGCCTGAACATGGATATCGCTATCTAAAATAAATTAGTTTACAAACCATTTAAAGTAGTAGATTTAGCAATCTAAATACGCTTTATTTTCATTATTGTTACTACAGTAATACTAAACATGGAACTGCGTGGTGAGTAGCATCAGAGTTTAAAAGACTTATCATTATAGATTTATTATCTAGTACACATATATTATTCCCATACTATTCTACATTATTCAATGTTTTATCAATAAAAGCCATTTATTTATCGCCATCTATATTATTTGTAAATTTCAACTCAGTTCATTTAGATACATACACAGCATAAGAATGTACATATTAATGTTAGTAAACATTTAGCATACAATGCTACAGTTAGTACATTTATCAAAGCGATATAATATGGGCTGTAGATCGAGAGACAATGGTAAGTTTATTGACGAATGAAAGCAATAGGCATCGATTTAGGCATTCTCGGGATGCTTCTTCTCCTCTTCGATGTCCTCCTTGGTGGGCAGCACATTCTTTTCTGTCGGCGTGACGTGCTTCAAGTGGATCTTGTCGGTTTGTTTGATATCGTCAAACACCTGCTTGCTTTGTTCCTTGTCGGTCATGGTGTTTTGCTATACAGATAGACCAATAATTGGTTGTTCAAGCGAATGAGTTTGCAGATGAGAATGAACAGTTCAAACAATGAAAATATGTTGTTGTGGAAAGCGTAGAAGTGTTGTTAAAGAAGAAAAGTGGCGGTCAGCGACAACACTTTCACTATAAATAGTCCTTATCATTCATGGCGGTCATGTGAGCTCAATTGGGGGACGCAACTATCCACCTGTATGTAGATCCGCTATGAATCTCCTACACCATTGACTGGTTCTATGTAAAGATCGCCACCGCTGCGATATAATCATACTATGCCATACTATTTTAACAATATTTGCTTTATTGCTGCTATCGTCGCTTTTTGTCGTTGCGGGTCTAGTCTATCTAAACGATGTCCGTAACAGCAGCGCTATCGACTCTGCATATATCATGGGCTGACGATGACCATGATGGGAAGAAAGCACATGTCCACGTCATGCATTCTCACTTGTCCTTCTAATTTCGTATAAGGTAACACTATGCAGAGAACTTGTATCGTAATTGGTTTCCTCGTCGCCCTCCTCGTTTGGATTGCTGTCGTCGTCTCCGTCGTCTCCGTGTTGGATGCAAAGGCGTCTGGCTGCCATCCAAACGTATCTCCTGCAATAGCTTGAGCGGTAAGCTGCCACTGATCTAGTAATGGTTGTAACGTACGTGCCGCACTATGCTCAACCAACCAGCCAATCGATTGACCGCGACAATTAGCAATATCCAATAGCTATAACCAAGGATACTTACCTGCGTTCTTGGTAAGCAGTAATAAAACGGGCCATTGGATAATAGTCAAGTAAATAGGAGACGGTAACTAGAACTGATTCAAAATCTATAATAAAACTGTTACTCGCTACTATCACGTGTGGGGCACATCATTTATCCGCATCTATACATACCTTTAGAATCGTAAAATAAATCAGCTCCTATAATCCAGTTGAGTGATGAAATTGATGTGATCAATTCAAGTAGACCATGCGTTTTAAAAGCACCCCATTTAAGTGGATGAGGTAGTGCCCATCCATGGCTTTTCTGTTCAGTATTGCTAGAAGCGGCCACCGTCAAGCCATTTTCTTCTATGTGTTCTTGTAGATATGGCATGGCTTCTGGAAGATCCGTCAAGTAAACATGACTGCCAAGCTTGGCCGCCAGCAGTCCAGGCAGTCCAGTGCCAGCACCTAACTATATCATTGATCGATTAGTCTATTTAGTAACTCACTAGCAATGGCGTATTTATTACTTCAATAACGGTTACGTCTTTAAACTGTCGTCGATAATACCATATGTATTCGGCCAACATAAGTGCACTAGGCCAGACATAGCAATGAAATGATGGATCCATTTTCTATAGTCATGATTTTAATCTTTCTTTTCTTTTATAATTATTACTAAAAGCGCGCACTTCTGTAATTTGTATTTGAATCTCATTGTTGGCGTCATTATACGATTCGCTACTATACGTTGATTATTACAACTGTTATCGTTGTGTGTCAGTACTTACGATAGTGGTGTTTCGTTATTATCGTCAACAGCACTACGCTGGTGCTCATTACCAAAGCAAAATATCTTTGTAGTCATTTTAAACGAAGGAGAAAGAAAGAACAAAGCGCTGCATTATATTTGTTTAGATTCAATGGTGAGCGGTTTAACCACGCTACAGCCGCGTTTCTGGTGGTTTGTACTATTCCGTTTGGTCAATGGTGCCCTTACACATACGTATGGCTATCCGGATGAATACTGGCAGGCACAAGAGGTAGCTCACCGTAGTGTATTTGGCTACGGCTATCTCACCTGGGAGTGGAGAGAACGTATCCGCAGTATTCTACATCCGTGGTGTTTTGCTCTTGCTTACCAGCTTGTTGTCCAGCTAGGATTGGGCCACACAGAACTTGTGGCAAGTAAAATAGATTTCTATCTACTAGTTTGCTTATTATTTAATGTGATAATTATATAGCAATGGGCACCTGTGATTTTGCAAGCAGTTGTAGCAGCTATAGGCGATTGGTATACCATTAAAATGGCTAGACAATGGTTTAATAGCAATACTGCTCAATGGACGGTAAGTATAGCCGGTAGTGTTATATTTGTGTTCTAATACATATAGTTAAGATGTGGTTTACATTAATATCGTGGTGTCATTGGTTGCACGCTCCGCGTACATTGGCCAATTCGATGGAGATGGCATTATCAACTATGGCTTTATATTATTGGCCATGGCCATTTAAAGTCGGCCATAATAAAGATGATGGCCATCGGATAAAGTAGGTTAAAATGGTGTAAATGTAACTATAAACATATTAACTAATATTAATACAGGCTATTGCGCATCTCCTTGTTGATTGCAGCATTTGCTTGTTTATTGCGGCCTACAGGGGCTGTATTTTGGATATTTCTAGGCATGGATTTATTAGTAAAATCTAAACTCGGATTTGGTCTTTTAACCATAGGCAATGCGCTCTTAATCATGTGGGTTGTTAAATTAGTGTTAATTGTTTAGTAACTGATGTTTTATATTTGTTACTTTTAGAGTAGCCACTTTCAGTATTATGACTGTAACCGACTATTATTATTATGGTGAATGGACATTTGTACCATATAACTTTATTCAAGCAAATCTTGTTCGTGGTGTATCGGTATTCTATGGCCAGCATCCATGGCACTGGTATGCAACACAAGGTGTTCCTGTTGTATTGACAACATTCCTACCGTTAACTATCTACGGTATTCACAAGACATCAGCCCTGCGGAGAACTGCCGCTTATGCCAGTCTATGGCTTTTAGTTATTTACAGTTTATTGGCACATAAGGAATTTCGCTTTATTTATCCAATTGTCCCGATTGGCATTATCTACGCAGGCTATGGTGCCCATCACCTATGGCAGTCTACAAGATTTCAAACAAGTAGAAAATGGAGAATTGCCCTAATGGCCAGCATTATTATCCCTAATGTTGTTTTATCGGTATTGTTTGTAACGTATCATCAACGAGGTGTTTTAGATGCAATGGATTGGCTACGACATGAGCCGAAAGGACGTGTCGAAAGTATAGGCTATTTGATGCCATGTCATTCCACTCCTTTTTGGAGTCGGTTACATCGACGTATTCCCATGTGGTTCATTACTTGTGAGCCGCCACCATCGTAAGTGCGAATTCTGCTGACTAAACAATAAGCGATGAAATGTGTGGCTTATGTGCTGTTGTTGTTTAATTAGAGCTGCTGTTATGGATGCTTATGTGTCGGAAGAGGATGAATTCTACAAAGATCCAACTGCGTTTCTAAAGTCTAACTTACTTACTGCAAGTCAATTAACTACACCAAAAGAACCGGCGTCGATTCAGGAATTAGACGATTTGGTTGATCGTCGTTGGTGGCCCAGTCATCTGTTACTGTTTGATGTGTTGTTGCCATCGGTAAATACAACATTACACGAGCATGGCTATCATGAGGTAGGATTTAGCTACTTTCTTTTAGCCAGCATAGTAACTAGATGGTTGTATAGTGTAACCGGTTCTTTAATTCATTCTTTCACGATGATAGCCGACGCGTTGGTGATGTTTTGGTGTATTGCGCAGAAAATGCCTAAATATTAAATACTAATGTTTATTGATTTAATTTTTGATTTCAGCGTAATTTACTTGTAAATGAATAGTTGATAGCATACTAATGTTTTAGTGCTAGAATGACGAGTCTGTTACCGTGACATGCGTGCTGTTCAGATAATCCAAAACTGATGACTAATTTATGGCGTGCAGTACTAGATGCATTGACGTGTAGTTATAACACAATAGTGTAAATATCTATTTTTTGCTACAATAAACCGGTTACACATAATCAAATGTAAAGGAAAATACCCACGGATACAAATCTGATACAGTGGCAATTGGCTTAATGATGTCATTAGTGTAAAGCGTGATATTGCGTTACAAGTGATTTATTTATAGCGCCACATGTCAATAAACTGGCGTTTATGCATATTGTGTCCACAAAATTACTAAAAACAACAGTCACTGGCTTGGTTGATTTTGAGTCAAGTTGGTTTCATTAGCATTGTACGCACATTTTTTAGCAAACATTGCTTAGGATTGATTGCATAGTTATTATCACTTTATTAGGTGTTTCCAAACCATTTTCACTATATTCAATATGAAAATAGCTAGCTATATTCATAGATGTTAATAGAAATGAGCAGTTTAATAGCGAATTAGTATATATACATATGCCAAATCATTAGTAATATGTTAGCTTTGTGAAACATGGATTCATCCTATGACTACTGAGAGTCTTACCGGTGACGTAGAAGCATATAACGGGTCGTGAAGCAACTTTCTATGCAAAATAACTAATATATTTTGTTTTTCTACCCCTATATATATATAGCATTATATTTACTCGTTTATTCTTCATAAAACAATAGCAACAACAACTTTTTTTGTCAATATCAATTGTCACTATGTCGTCCATTGCAACTTATAATTCAAATATTGCGCATGCCAACCAGCAGCCAACTGATACTGCTAGTCAAACTCTACACCATCTTATTCGGGTTAACCATGAAAACTACAATATAATTCATACAGGTTATCGTGTTAACCACATGGTACATCACTTGTGTGTTCTAAAGGCTTTAGGAGGTGAGTTTTATTGTAGAATTACGTGAATCGTAAATAATAATCGCTAAACATAAATTGTTGCTAATAGCCGATAGCCAGCGTCTTGAGAAAGCTATGGAGCATGGTAGGCGTTCACTTGATCGATTGAAACAGCCCAGTGTTGCCATTACCGAGGAAAACTGGAAAAATCATTTAGGTGATACTTCGTAAGTGCCATTTACAGTTTATTTTAATGTTCTAATAAGCTATTGACCAATATTAGGACCTATCCAGCATATTTGGAATTTTTTAGCCACCAGTTAAAGTCACTAGGTGCCAATGAGCTTTTCTTAAAGTATGTGCCTACTCTGCTTAGTGGAGCAGTTGGAGCAGTAGGTCATTCATTGATTCATTTGGGCTTTGCAATTGAATTTAATGATTCATTGGTGTTGGTAGAAGCACTTGCACTTGCTTCAGCAAGATATTTTCCATTAGATGACATAATTGACACGTACACCTACCATAGTAACAGCGATACAAACATTGGATTCAAACAAGTTATCCAAGAAGTGGCCAATGATAAAGCACTTGATATAACATTCACTAATGGCTTAAAATTCAGTTCAAAATTGCAGCTCATTATGACAAAAAAGGATATTGTGGCAAAACACTTTAATAAGGTGGTAATCAATGAAGGTGGGTAGAAATAGTAATGATAGTTTAGGTTTATAAAACAAACTAATGCTGGATTAATTTAGATAATATAAATACACGACTTATAGAGCTATTTGAAGCTGCTCTAGATGTATATATTGCTGGATCACAGCATAATCGACCGACTTTTTCTTAGCTCACGGCGTTACTTCAGCCCATGCTATCCGCGTGTTATTCGATAAATTGCCTGTGGCAGAGCGTGTTCGCATGTTGCGTGTCGAATGGCTACTACTTGTTATAGTCTACATTGCGCAGGGGTGTCCATCCGTCGATAAAATTGATGCTGTTATGCAGCCATACCTGCACAATTATTCATGGCAAAAAATTATTGATGAAGGAATAGCCACTGACGATCAGCACGTGCCCAAGATAGTGTACTCAATGAAAGAGGCGGAAAGACTGTTTGGCGAGCAAGGAGGCAAATGGCGGCCACTGCGGCATTGACCACGGCAACGTCAAGAGAGAAGGATCATGGGAGTTTGATGGATATGGGCATCATGAACGCCAACTTCTAAAGAGTAAACAGTATATGGATAGTGTTATTTTGTTTAACTAAAAATGGCTATATTATTTATAGTATTGTTATCATTTAAACTGGTTTTTATTTAATTAGTCTATTAGTAGAATCTATTTGATAGAATACTTGTTATGCGCGCGCGTGTGTGTATGTGTAATTTCAACTAATCGTAATTCGATGTTAACTGTTTTCTTTTAAAAACGTTATCACAATTGTAAATGGTTTAACCAATTGACTGTATTGCAAATATGTCTTATTTAAATCAACTTAATTCAAGTATTGCCACCACTGTTACTATACAGTCTCTAAGACAGGTTAGATAGTGTAAGACACTTACAAATAGCTAATGACTCGCCTCAATTAAATTACATTAGATGGATTACAAATAAATTATCAAGTAACGATATGACATGCAAATTTATTAATTTATATTTTCCAGAAATATTTGTGATAACATTCATTTGCATGTTACTGAAATTGGATGCTGTTTGTCATTTTGATGGCACAGAATTGTTAATACTTTAGATTTAAGCTAGGTAAACTTCGCACTTGTAGCCGTTGATATCTAAAGAGTTTACTCTGGTTTTTGGCAAATTAACGCATTTAGTACCTAAGCAGCAGTTAAAAAGGACAGCAGGCTGTTTTCTTGGATCCTTAGGATTGGTCAATCTTCCAGCATTGGTGCAGTGCTCATTGGTCACTTTTTTCCATCCATCAGCACCAGTCCAGGCAAACATATCTTCAGCTGGGAATCGCGTGAATGGTGGAGCCTTTTGAGATAGTTGATCAACACAGTCGGAAGCGGCAATGACAGGGGCAGCTGGTTTAGCATCGGCGATTGATCCGGTAGTCATTGCAGACAAGCAGGCGGCGACGACAGCGAAAGAAATAGTTGAGAAATGCATGTTGCTATAGTGATAATGGTAGTGGCAGTCGTGTCAGTGGCAAGAATCGTCGGTTTGAGTAAAGCTTAAGAGTCGTACGCTTGGAAGATAAGCAAGTATGTGATGTTGAGCCAATAATGAGCCAAATAATGACTCTGTATTTATATGCGACGATTAAGCGGCAACACGGTCTATTGCTCCGAGTTTACTACAGCAAGATTGGATGTTTAACTCGGAATCATTGCTGGCGCAAACCACGTTTTACCGCTAAGCTGTAGAGATCTAATTCTGGTTCATAAACATGAGTTTTATGGTAGGTCAAGACATCACGGGATCATGTGCCAGTGAAATAATAAACAATATTTGCCTTCAATAGTGACAAGTCCCTTGTCTCAAGTAATACAATATTCGCATATGGCATCCACGTGTATTAGTGATATCATCGTGTATCAACAGTAATAGCCATTGCAATAATAATTGCTTGTCTTCCGTGCTGTTTTAACCTATTCTGCTTGCCTTAGGCGACAATCAGAACTGCAAATAAACTAGTTTGATATCCAAACACAATGATATAAAGCAATAAAATGATGCCTATGATATAGCAATATTATATACAATTGCTGCCTACTATAACAATTCATTTATTATTACTATTACTCAGCAAGTATATTGCGCAGTCTTTCTATATACTTCTATTCCAATGTTCAAAAAGAGGAAGCTAAAATTGGTTTCAAAACTAATTTCGAAATAGAAATTACTATATTTATGTTGAAACACCACGAGCGGTATGTTCATAGAAATGTAACATCAGCTTTCCAAATTAGTTTACCATGTGATGGCCTATATGTTATTGCTAGTGTCATGTTCGCACTGTCATAAATGCAAATACAAACCTGCTGGTTGAGACCACAAAGGTCGCTGATTATCTACAGTTTTTTCATGTAGTTTTGAATAACAGCAATCAACCAGACATTGTTGATGAATGGAAAATTGATACGGGCAAAGTTTTGAAATATTACAAAATTGGTAGATACCACGAGTCTAGACTCATTATAACTGACATCGTTTTACACACTCAGCAAATTATTATTGTCTGCACAAAAGGCCTAGTGTGCTCTTATTAAAGTAACTGGTGGCATGCGCCAGCACAATCATCTGATAGAACATCAGTCGCTAGTGTATTTCGACCATTTGATTAGGCCAAAGTTATACATGTGAATAATGCTTCATAAATATAGCCAAGTCTATTGTTGGATTTACCCAGCCTAAATAGGATCTGGGCCTGTAAAAGACCTTTTTATTAAAAAAAATTAAAAGAATACCAAATTCAATATGACCAGCCATCTAGAAATAGAAGTGTCCAGCTACACAAACAAAACAGTGTCGGGGTTTTATGAATCAATGATAGTGTGCGCAACAACCACACAAAATTCATTCATTCAACAGGTTTTAAAATCTAGCTGATATTAAATGTGCGTAAAATGATTCGGCTATAGCAATGTTCCAGATTGACCCTCTGTTATGAACTGCAGCCTATACTACCTGTAAGTGTAGTTGGCATCTAGCACTTGATGCTTAGCTGTACAAATGATAACTACACTGCTCACAGCCGATACCATCAATAACTACAATAAATCAAAGTATTTGCTATCAGCTGATAACATGCCAAACGTAAACAAGTTTGTGATTCATACTACGCACAACTGGTCAAACATGGCGTTGTAGCCATTATTTCAGCCTAGTTATTTGAAAATAGAAACGGTTCCTTTTTTGTTCTAGAAAACATAAACCAATAGAATGGTATACATTTTTATTCATCGAATAAGTAAACACGCTTCATTTTAGTTACTTTTATTGGCGACATGCATAATTGTGGTAGTACACACATGCCAAAGGGTTCCGGCCAGTATGTACTTCTGCATTGTTGCTGCAGATGTGCAGGAATGCAAATCACCGCAACCCATTCATTTAAGCTGTCAGGTGCCATTATAGTAACCAAAATCCTGCCTATTATTGGTTAAATAAAAAATATTCGCTATAACCTGTTCAGTATACGTAGCAGTCCTGTAATATGTCCATTGTTCTAGACATGAACCATTATAGCTCAAGTTTTTATTTCGACGAAAGTATTAGCCCGCTTGGCAACATTATAGTAAAAACCGAACCGTTTTTGCAGCCATCATCACATTGCAATTAAATTTCATGCGATACAAAAGCGTTCATGGGAACCAAACTATATCGTTTGGCATTAATAAATTGCGACGATGCAAATTGTTCTATCGAGGATCTAGCCTAGTCGACACAGACAAACTAAAATCTGGGTGCCGACAGAGGGCAATGGTGCCTGTGTGCCTGTGTGTCGTGTAAAGTGCATTACATGGGTAGTACTGGCAAACCACCACGCAGCCATCTTTGCGGTCTAGACATTCCACATAGCATCAAGAGTCTGGACTTGGATTCATCCGCACATGTATTTTCAAATACACGCGGAAAACTTGGTGGCTTTTATAAATACATATTGTTGTACAGCGCCTCCGCGCAAGTCATCCTGTACTCCTATTTTATCTTCTCTGACCCATTATTGATTCAGTGACGACACCAATATCGACCAATGTCATCTGCATTCCAAATTGTACTAGCTACCGTACCATGGTTGGAGCTTACCGCCTTAGCTGGTATTGGCTGCTTTGTTTACACGGTAAGTTGATTAATCAATGGTTGCCGGTGCATTTGTTGCCCAATAAATGGCTCGAGACTCATATTGTCGTCTGCAGCTTATCGAGCAAGATTACATCAGCCCGTTAGCCAAGGTGCCGGGCCCTCGTATTTCGGCGCTTACGGAATTCATACTTAACATGAAGCTGATCTACGCGCAAGAAAACACCGATATTCTAAAGTTGCACAATGCTTATGGCCCAATTGTGCGTACAGGTAAATAGTTGTATTTCTGTATAAGCCACTATATTGAGCACTAATGAATCTGATTGGTTCTATTGGATAGGCCCAAATACCATTTGGGTATCAAGCGCCAACTTAATCCGAAAGGTTAATGGATCGCATAAATACCTTAAAGGAAAAGGCTACAACTTTCTCCGTATTGGTAAAGCAAATCTATTTAATACAAGGTAGGTTGGTAAATTAATTAACTAGCACATACATAATATTCATTACCCAATGTTATAGAGATCCTGGTTACCACCGTACACAGGTCGGTTGTTGTATCAACGGTATAGAATGCAGTTTAGCTGACCAGAAGTTTATTAGAAACGACTTATGCTCCCAGCATTCACGTCTAGCGCTCTTAGCGCTATAGAACCACTCATCATTGATGTTGGAGTGGCTCGACTTGTAGAGCGTATTCGGGCGCATGCCGATAGCGGGAGTGCCGTTGACTTGATGAATCTAATAAGAAATATGACTTTTGTATGTACACTGAATATTCGCTACCAGTAATACTTATACCATTACAGGATGTCATTGGTGAAGTTGGCTTTGGTAAAACCTTTGGACTGCTTGAAGAAAATAAAGAACAGCATCCGATCATTCAATGGATCAACGATACAGTTGCTTATGTTGCTAGAGTATGTAGTATTTAATAGTAAAATAGTATTATACTTACGATTTGTAATATTTAGCACTACATGCTGGGCAAGCTATTTTCTCCTCGTATGTTCCCGAACCTAACACGTTCTGTCGAGTCATTTGAGAATGTAAGCAATTTATAATACTATTAACCTATCATCCATCAATTGCTAACTATTCACAGTACGCAAGAGATGCGATTCAACGAAGAAGACAAGCCGGCAGTAACCGGCGCAAAGACACGTTACAAAACTTATTGAAGCTGTCGATGAGGAAACTGGTGCCACAATGGCAGATGAAAATATTAGATCAGAGGTAATTTTATTAATGTAAGCACTACTACATTACACTTTCAGTAATCTAATCAGTGTATTATGTAATATAGTATTGCCGGTACCGATACAACGGCCATCACACTCACGTGGTAAGTCAATAAAATAAAATAAAATATTTGCATTTAACACTAAGTGTTTTTAGGACTTTGCACTTTCTGCTTGGACATCCCGAGTACACACGCCGCTTAGTTGAAGAAATCAAAGCAGTTTACCGGATCCTAATACACGTATTTCTTATAATGACATTGCTCCAATGCGCTACCTCGATGCCGTATTCCATGAAGCGATGCGTCTTCGACCGGTCATTGCTCATGGCATGCCACGTGTTGTTCCTCAAGAAGGTGCAACATTGGATGACTATTTCGTTCCAGGCGGGGTAAGTAAAATCATGGCCCTAAATACATTACCTTATTTATATCCTTGGTGTACTTATTTGTTATTTATTATTAGACCACGGTGATGGTATCAACTATTGCTATGCATATGAATGAACAAATCTTTCCAGATCCACATAAATTTTATCCAGATCGCTGGCTCAACGCATCGCCCGAACAGCTGGCCATAATGAAAATAAATTTTGCGCCATTCTCTGTTGGTCCTCGTGCATGTATCGGTCGCAAGTAAGTTATCATATTATTCTTAATCGTCTTTACTGTACTTAACATTATTTGCTTTTTTTGATTTTCACACTAGTCTTGCTTGGATGGAACTCCGCTTGACACTTGTCGAATTACTACGTCACTTTACGTTGGTACCAAGCCTTAAAAATGATATGCAACCAGTCTTCAGCAGTACGACTAATCCTCGAGGCAATCAATTCATAGTACAACCTTATCGTGCTTATTAATTTCTTCTAATTTTAATTATTAATTCTTTTTAACGGTTATTACGATTATCAAATTTATTTGCTTTACTTTTGTTTTTATTATTATAGCTTTTATTCATTAAATTACTTTAATTATTATTTTGCAGCCTATTTTTGTTATTGTTCTGACATTAATATTAAACAACTTAACATCAAATTATTATAGCTTAGAAGCAAATGACTGCAACTAGCTTTTGCATAACTAAACTAGCATTTTTTTTATTGAACATGATGATGGGTGGCGAGTGGTATCAGTCATTAAAATACTCATCATTATAGATTTATTAAAAGTTGTTACCTTTACCGCTAAATTTACTATTAATAATAATTAAATTATTTCGCTCATTACATTTGTTATACTATATGTACTTGAAATTTATAACAAATAGAATTTATTTAGTATATGACAAAATAATATACGGCAACACAAATATTGATACTGACAAATAAAGAATTTATGTGTACTAGATAATAAATCTATAATGATAAGTCTTTTAAACTCTGATGCTACTCACCACGCAGTTCCATGTTTAGTATTACTGTAGTAACAATAATGAAAATAAAGCGTATTTAGATTGCTAAATCTACTACTTTAAATGGTTTGTAAACTAATTTATTTTAGATAGCGATATCCATGTTCAGGCTTCACTTGCATTATGATTGCATGTTTAATCATTTACGTGACCTTGATTAGTATAACTTTTGATAGGCAAGCACATGTCATATACATTCATTATAAGTATACATGTTCTAAAACATTAATTATGTTCCAAGAACAAATACTCGGATAGCACATTTAGCAATACTTGGATTAATAACAACTATTTAGTAACGTTTATTAAACCTTCTCAATACGACAGTATTGTTGTGGATCTCTGTGATTGCATTCTTCGTATTCAGCTTTTCCGTCCATATTGAGTCTAATAGGTCTGACGCAAGCATTTGTATTGCCATATCGCGGAGTTCTTGGCGATAGCTTCTGTTCGACCTTTCCTTCATGCTCGATATCAAGCATTTCCCAGTGCTGATCTTTTGAATTTGGTTTGCAGTCCATGGTAATTATAGATCCATGGCCATTGGGGTTTTTATTTGGATTGTACGTCAAGCACTTGTTGTTGAAAGTTGATTTAAGCGTAAAGTAGTTTCCAGATGCAGCAGGAGTTTCGGCAGGGATTGGCGTTTGAATCCAGTGTGAGTTGTGGCATACGACACTTAAACTGAAGGCAACTGTCGGATCATGCTCCACTACGTGAAGGCAGGTGTTTTCCGTATAGAGCCACCATATGCGTATATTTTTTGACTGGGCGACATTGGGAGCAGCCTGAATAAGACTGGCGGCAGAAGCCAACAAGACGGCGGCAAGCGATAAAGAGAATTGCATGGTGGATATTGCTGGATTTATAAATGAATAAAAAGCTGATCGGAGTTCTATTGTCTGAGAAGAAGTTTAGATGTTAATGGAGCTGATGTTGCTGTGTTGTGATGTTGGAATGCTAATATGAAATCCACCGTGCCTTTTATACAAAATTCCTATACTCTGTCCCAATAATAGCCATTTATTAATAATTAATTGGTCTGGTATTTAGATTGCTTCACAATCAACTGGCTAACACCATTACATGATGTTCTCGACCCATGACATTGCACTTGGGAGCTTGGATGTAAGCCAGTACATAGCCGAAGTAACAGGTTTATGCATCACAGCTACAGGTAACATTTCTAGAACCTATGGTCTGGATTCATTGTAGATAAGGCCTAGAAACCAAAGGGCATTTCATTTACTTTATTTAGCAAATAATTCGAATATACATACACCCAAATCCATGATGAAATCATGGTTAAGGCCTAGAAACTAAAGGACATTTTATTTACTTTAGTGTGGCAAATGAACACTTTATATTAGTACACTGGTTTACATTAACGATGGAATAGCCAGCTAATATACAATGCTACTAGATGCAAATTGCTGTAACACATCATTAATAACTATATCAAACAGCGTTTTGTTATGATAAGTCTAGACAAGCCAAACAATTTCAACCTCAGTCATGTTATTACCAGTTTATATAAAACAGGATTTGTCTTTCAAGTATTTACAAGAATTAGTATGGCGCTATCATATTTACACGCTCATTGGTTACAAATTTGAACAGGCACGGAAATCAACCACATCAAGGTAAGTGGCTTGTTTCAAAAACATTGGACAAATTGTGAAGACGGCTGGAAAACAATTCAACCGGACTTATTATGCAGAATTTACAGTGCGTGATTAGTATTAGAATTTTTTGTTTTTTGTTCCACACTGTCCTGCTCAATGTATATGCCAAACAGCATTCGATTATATCATAAAAAACCCTTGTACAATTACCTGATGGACTTGTATAGCGCATAGATAGTTGAGCTGCTGGAACCAATAGCATGAGATGCCATGTGTATATCATTTATCTGGACGAGCAAGTAACCGATCAAATAACGTGTAATAAGTATATTTACATTGCAGATTATACAGGCAAGTTATTCTTGATGATGTTCATTGTGGTGATACTCCAGTTATGCTGTGCATCTGTTGCTATTCTATATTTTTTGAAGATGCCGATGGTAAATTACTGCGCAAAGTTAAAGAGGGTTCATACAACACGAAGCAATTGGAGTTTGACAAAACATACGATAGAATTGCTAGTCTGTATATTTATGGCAGTAGTCATTTGTACAATAAACATGTAATATTATAGAAAGATTTGCAGCAACGTTATTACAACGTAAATAAGGCGTTAATTTTTGTGTTATAAATTGGTCTATATTAATTGCTAGCTTATTTCTAGTTTGTTATATATACATATATCAAACTAACAGCATTGAATTAGAGTAATTTTATTTACTATGATATTTAGATTGGTACAAGTATTAATATATATTTATTAGTTGTCTGATTTTCAATACTATTATTACAGTATCATTTTATTGTGTTCTATAGAAGTTTCATTTGTATTATATACGCATTAAAACTGGTCTATTGTACCAATATTAAATGATTGGCGCTATTAGTCATTTAATTCATATTCACTAGATTGCATTTCAATACTTTATAAATAATAAAAAATGATATTATAGCAAAACACTTTAATAAGGTGGTAATCAGTGAAGGTGGGTAGAAATAGTAATGATGGTTTAAGTTTTATAAAACAAACTAATACTGGATTAATTTATTTTTTTTAATTACGCTTCTTCTTTTCGTTAATATGATTCGTCGCGGTACTTTCATAACGCGTAATGACAGATTATTATTTCATTGGCGGTGTAATTTACTTGCCAGCACTACGCGTCAATTAAATGTTTCAGCAGTAGCCGCCACTTGCCGTCCCGTGCGTGGCATGCGCGACCGCTTCATGCCCGATACGTTAAAGTACCGCCATATCACTGAACACGGCCGAGCAATAGCTGAGGCACACGGCTTTGTCGAGGTAATAGAATGCTTATTGTCATGACTATAGTCATGGTTCATAATACCAAACATACTTGACTCTATTTGTGATTTAGCTAATGAATTCAAATAGGTTACTACACCTATACTTGAGTATGCTGAAGTGTTTGAAGGTTCGCTTGGAACAAGTTCCGACGTGATCGGCAAGGAATTGTACAAATTCACCGATAAAAGTGGCTCTGAGGTAATAATGCGCCCTGAAGGCACAGCAGGTAATGGAGAAGGAGAAGAAGAAAGACTAATAACACGCTATATTTCTAAGTATTAACAGAATGGTTAATGTGATAATGTAGGTATCGTACGAGCATTAATATCCAATCGTCAGCTTCAAAGCAAGTCGCAGCGACTTTTCTACCACGGCCCAATGTTTAGACACGAACGACCACAAAAAGGCCGTCTGCGCCAGGTAAGAAAGTAAATTAGTTAAATCAATTGATTAGATAAAATAATTTGCCATATTATAACTATTTACGTAGTTTGAACAATTTGGCGTCGAATTATTTGGTCAATCGCATCCAACAAGCGATGTTGAACTTATTCGAATGGGCTGGTCATTTATAGAACGTCTTGGCTTGCCAGACACACCTCACGTAAGCAGATCATTCCAACACAACATTAGCAACAACAATGAACTACTAGTTAGAAATCAACTCGCTTGGTGATATTATGGAACGATTAGAATATATTGAAAAACTATGTGAATACTTTTATAAACGAAAAGAGTCATTGTCATCAGATAGTCAAAGAAGGTTTGTTTGTGTTTATATACTGATTAAATCAGTACTAATTAAATGTAATTTTAGATTGACCGAGAATCCACTGCGTATTTTTGATTCAAAGGCTCCGGAGGATCAACCATTGATTGAAGAGGCACCTCGACTAATTGATCATCTTACGCCGGAGAGTCGACGCCGTTTTGCATTTGTTTGCGAGTTACTTGAGGCGGTTAATGTGCCATATACCGTAAATTCACGTCTTGTACGTGGTCTTGACTACTATAATGATACAGTATGGGAGGTTAAGTATTCGGAGGGTACATCATTAGGTGCATCACAAGATACAATTCTAGCCGGCGGCCGCTATGATACACTTGTGGCAACACTCAGCGATGATACAAGTGTACCAGCAGTTGGGTAAGAATTACTAATATTTACTATATTTACTATATTTACTATATATATATAACTATATATTATTATTGTTGCTGTGTTTATAGATGGGCGGCAGGTATTGATCGACTTGCTTTATTATTGCCAGAATCAATTAAAGAAAAGGAAAACAATTTAATGGCCATTGCCGTAATGGGCTTGCCTGTACGTGGATCACCTGAAGATTTGAATAGCATTGAAGGTGCAACCAATCTGTCCATCTATAAAATAGCCTATCAAGTAGCCGATCGAGTACGTAACACAGGCTACCAATGCAGTTTATTACATCAAACATCGCAGAAAAGTGCACGTATGGGCCGTGCACTAAGTCAAGCAAGCGAAATGAACATGAAAGTGGCCATTCTTATTGGAGAAGATGAAATAGCAAGAATACACTAACAGTTCGAGATCTTCGTTCTCGTGAACAAGTTGAATGCACACTTGACGGTCTACCTGAAGTGTTGAGCCGTCTTTTAGCGTCAAAATAATTACACAAATATTATAAACCATTTATTCGAGCATATTAACAGTAAAAAGTAATGTAATACACAAAGGGAGAGCGAAAGTATATATGGAACATTCTTGCTTTATGACCATCGATCTTTCTCTATTAGCAAAGAATGTTACAAAAAAAGAAACAAAGAAATTAGAAGAGAAAAGAGAAAAGAAAGATAGAGAAAGAAGAGAGAATAGAAAATTGGCCAAATGGTTATGGTCAATATTGTCGGTATAATGATATCGAGTAATAGCAGCAGTATAGTAATTATATACTAAAACTAAAACTAAAACCACTACTTATTACGGGAATACATTAAGACCGGCAGGTGGTGGTGCACTAAAATCAATAAAGTCTTGTTTTGCATCACGACCATCGAGGTGAGCTATACGAGCGGCATCCGATAGACCAGCAAGACTAGTATTAAGCGAGTTATTAGCCGCGGCTAAATCAAATAACTGTTGACTTGCTTGACGCAAACTATACGGATCGGCGATAGAGTGACGTCGACCAGAAAGACCTGCTTGACGTAATTGTTGCTGTGTACGTGGTGATAGGGCAAACGTTGTCGTGTCTAATCCATCAAATGAAGCTGGCCAATTAAGCATGCCACCATTAGTATTATCGTTGGCAGTGCTGGTGCCACCCGCTTGTTGTGATGATACAGAATCGAGATCAAAAGTAGCTGCATCGCTGCCTAATGAACCAGATGACAATGGATCTGATGGATAGGCGGCAGCGGGATTTAGTGTATCGCTGGCACTGCCTCCAGTTGATCCATTTGATAAACTGCCTGTTGCAGTTTGTAGAGTTGCGTATGAATACCAAATGTTTGCAGCTCTTCTTTCGATAAGCTTGTTATGTCAAGACCATGACTAGTAGCGGAAGGGTTGAATCCATGATGGTTTTGTGCCAATAAATGGCTAGCCACGGATGGATGTGAGAATCGACGAGAAATAGAATATGGTGATAGCCTATTAATAGAAATAGTAATTAATATAATATAATATAATGTAATGTAATAGCAATATTTACCATATCGGTGTTGACGATCTGTTGCTGTGCCATGTCCTTGATTAGTTAGTGAACTAGTCATTGGTGATGACAGCATTAGACCACCATTGCCACCACGTTGCATAAGATTCATATCAATAGATGATGAACTGTTCATAGCGGCTGCTAATAAATATACAAATATTAATAATCAATACGCTAGCTATGTTGGATGACTTACATATTTGTTAACGATTTTGCGTAGAGCGTGTGGTAAAGTACGCCATGGAAATACTTTAACATCTTTTTCAATGTTACGTGGCTTTGGATTGGGAATGACATGATGAGTTTGAAGAATTCGGCCGTTTCTGGTTTGGCTTTTGAAACGGTAATTGGCGGAATCCTTCAAGATTACGACGTATTCTGTTCTTCTCTTCGACTTGAAATCTTACACCATTAGTGATTCAAGTAGATGGATACAATCAACACTAGTGATGAAACAGTCACCACGATCTTCCCAAAAGATGCAGGATACGACAATATGTGGTGGTTTATGGTCACCTGGTGTTACCGGTTGAAACGAGCAAGTAATGGTGTTATTTGAGCGTTGTGGAGCAAATTCCACTAATCGTCGTCGTTCCTGTCGTTCTTCCATCGACCTATAAATAAAGTTTAATTAGATATGATGCATGTATACAGTTTAAACATTTTAATTACCATTCGTATAACATGGCATCAAGATTGCCAGCAATACGTAATTCTGTCTTGGCTATAAGCATTGGATAGCCGCTCATCGAATGGCTTGAACCAAGTAAATCCATTGAGTTGGTTGACATGATGTTGGATAATGAGTAGATACGGTACCACTACCTGGGTAGGAGCCAGACTGGTTATACATCAATATTTGGCTGTGATATCGTTTGATCAAATGCTGCTGATGCTGTTAAATGGGCTTGCGATAGCTGCTGGTGTGCCTGTTGGTGGTGGTGGGCAGCTGTAAGAGTGGCTGATGAGGTATTCAATGAAATAAGATCGGCCGCGGCAGCAGCTACAGCAGCCGCAGCCGCCACCGAAGCCGTATCATTACCCACCAAATCCATATTGGTCGTTGTTTCTTCCAATTTGATCATTGGCATGTCTTCGCGTCGATGATCCATTTGTGGCTTAGGTGGTGAATTTGGTGTTGGATAAACACCTTGATCCACCATTTTAATGCTTGGTGTTAGTAAATCTGTATCGCCTCCCATATTGAGTGTATCGCTAGCGTGTTGTTGCTGTTGTTCTTGTTGTTGTTTTTCAGAATTCGCTACTAATGCCGCTAGTGGATCAGGGAAATCCGGTAACAACAGCGGCGCTTCCGGTAACGCTTGTTCTGATAACGATTTTTGCGTAATGGCTAACGACGCTAAGTCGGCAGCACTTGGGCTTGCATCTAGTGGATTGATATCACTGCCGCTACCACTATTGCTGCTGTGATGTGATAGTCGGCGGCAAAAGTAACAGTGTCTGTAGAGGCTGTAGCTGTAGCAGCGGTATGTGGTGTTGCCGGTGGTGAGCTAGCCGGCACTTGAATGGTAATTGTCGTGTCTGGTGTGTGTGCTGTATGAACAAACGTAGAATCAGGTGGTGTACTAGCTGTAAATGTAGTATTTGAAAGCGTATGAGAATGTAGTGGATGATGCTGGTAACCACCCGGGCCGATGCTGTTTGACCCGGGGAAATACTATCCATGACTATGATATTTATAGGTAGACCGGAGACTATAGGAAGAAGTAAAGAAAGAAGTGCTGTGTTAATATATGTATATATATAGAATAATAACAAAAATAATAATAATAGAAATAATGACTTGTGGATTATTTAATTACACGATCACGCGCATCAAATACTGATAAAAAGTGTCCGATAGCAAGTGTCCATAGATAGTAATAATATGACAATGACGATCATAGCGTAAAAACAGTCACACGTTACAGATATTGTTAACTATTACTATCATTGACGTCATAGTTTGTAGAAAATATCGTAATTGATAAATAGACATTGGCACGGGTAACAAAATAACCAGTTCGTGGTTATGCAGCATAGAAGAATTTACCGCCCCTTTGACCACTGCCCATACTATTATTGGTGCGTGCCAATGACTGTATCTACACTACTTGCTTTCCCTCCTCTATTTCTATGACCATTTGCGCTAATGATATCAATGGCCTCTATTATGATAATAATAATAATATGATTGTAAATATGACGGCATAGAAGCCGCAGATGCTGCGCCATCCCACCACATTTCACAAGGGAAAAAATGAAATCATATCCTCACAAAAACAAATAGACACAATCATAATGCTTGTTGTATAAGCTTGAGCGTATTGTTAAGCAATGGCTCACTGACTTAGTAGATAAGCATTCACATAGTGCTGCGTATACCACTAGCACGAACAATCGATAGAACATTAAAAATATGTATCGAAAACTAATAGAGCTATTTAGTTTATAGTGCGCTTTACACTAAAACCATAGCACGAATAAACAAAATCGCAATAAGCGAACAACATCATAAATTGTGCCATAGCAGATACACTATACATAATATGTCACCTACCTTATTCAGTATACAGCTATGCTTGTTACGAGATGCTATAGTAGCTAGAAGTTGATCAGTGTTGGTGTGGGTTTGACGTCTACGCGGTGTATAACGAACCCCCACGTGAATAACAACTGATGCAGGATAGAGAGAGAGAGAGGCACTGGAAATGACCAAACGCAGTTAGTAATCGGTACTATCGCAATGAATAGTCAACAAGAAAGTAGTAACAGAAGAACGAAAATGTAAAGAAAAGACAAACAACCGTTGATGGGATAGGTAGTAGTTAGTGTAGTGCAGCGTGGTAGTTGTGGTAGTAATGAGGTGTGGTGATGGTATTGGTAAGTGCGTTAATCTAAACCAGATATTAATGTGTCTCATCTGGCAAGTTATTGACACGTAATTGCTCATTGTCAATTAATTCTCACTGTTTCACATTGGCCCACTGCTTAGCCGTATGGCCATTATATGGGAATAATAGCGGAAATCATTTCTTTATCTGTAAAGTTACAGCGCAGTTTGTTTTTCTATGAGTGTGTGTATATTTGCTATGGTCATGCGTGTGACGTATTCAATTCCGCGTCCCATAGTGCTATCACAAAGGATAAGGTGGGGCTAAGCGATCACAGCAACTGATAAGCTAGCCATGTGCCAAGTATCTATCTACCGACGCCACTAGTAGTAGTGGGGAGGTGGCATTAGCCAATTCACTACACTGCTTACGTTTCATTAATCAAATATCTCTTTCAATAGTAACAGCATTACTACTACTACTACGAATAGTGATAGTGATCCTATTGTTAAACAAATCAGTTTATTAATTAATTAATAATATTAAACCATTGGCAAGCAAACTTTTTATTCGAAATTCTATACAAGTGGATCGATGGACAAGTCGTTGGCATCATAGTTTTTGCAGTGTGTTACATATTTAAAACCAATAAACCTGTTACATATGTGACTCACCTAGTCATAAAGTATTTGCAATAGTAAGAGATATGACTACTACTGTACTCTATTATACCATGATTGACTAATGGTCAAATGGATAGGTTTCGGTGGTAACCAATAATGATAGTGGTGGCAATAACCACCATCATCATGGTAGTGAATTGTATTAAATTATAAACTAGCAATTCTTTTGATGGTGTGTAAAGTGGTAGTTTTTAATAAATGAAAATCGCGTGTCATAATATATTACATTTGGACGCGTTAACACTGCTTCACTTTTATTTCCATTTTTTATATATATACGCGGATTGATTGATTGACTAGTTAAATAATAACAATAATGTCAGCCTCGATCGAGACGTTGTTTCTCAATGTATGTGAGGCACTTGGTGGCTTTGAATCGACACCCGATACTATTGGGAGTAAGAATGAATCGTCCATAGGTAGTTGTAAAACACAACAAAAAGGCCGTTATGTACTCGGCGACGAATGTCTTGGTAAGTAGTAGTGGTAACAATAATAACAGCGACATTAAACATAAATATTATTTAGATTGTCTACGTGATATTAAACAGTATTTATTACGCGACGATTATACCGATAATAAGCCGTTATTACGTCGCGTTGGTGAAATGCACATTTTGACGCTCGACTTGTTGCCGATTTTACTAAAACCTATGAAGGCAATACAGAAGATCAGGAACTTGTTTGCGGTGCTTGTCGTAAGTGGAGCAGTTAATTTAAAGAAAAGAGCCGAAATAATCAACGGATACTAATGGGTGACTATTTATGCGGCTATAGTTGAACTGCTAGTGCCATTGACATGGCCACCTGAGAAGACGCTACCTTGGCTTGTTGAGCGTCGTCAACATTTATGGGATTACAAGTATGCCTTTATTCATGAGCGTATACTTCCAGCATTATTTACTATGCTTACACGTTGGATAGCCGTTCCGTATACGTAAGTTATTGGATACTGATCACGAGTAGGGCTTAACTATTTACAATGGCTATTAGAGAGCGATCGGGACGACGACAAGCACTTATTCGCTTACTTATTACACTTATTCGCAACTTACTTATTATTGAGGATCCACATGCACCCTCTGGCGCTTTTGCAGATGCATTAAAGTATACACAGATGCATGTATGTATAGCGACTAGATAGTAAAACAATTGTGCTAATACAACCGATCATAGACTGCTTTAGTTAAAGAATTGCATAGTACATCATTTGTACGACTGTTTCTTGTAATTGCATCATCGATTGCCACACAAGAATTCACAGCGTGGAATTTACTGCTGCTTGAAGTTATAAGCTTATTATTTTCACAGACAACATCCAAGCAACTAGCAAGTTATAGAAAAACTGAATTGAAGAGTAATCTACTTTTAAGTGAACTTGACAAAGAAGAAAGACTGCGTAATGAACAAAAACGCAATGCACCCTCGCGACATTCACGATTTGGCGGGGCTATTACCGAAAGAATGGCAGTAAGTAATAATAGTTGTTAATTATGTTTATTATGTGTATTCATATTATAATATGGATTACTAGGATGGAACACAATATAGTATTCTACAGCAATTTACACCACAACTATCATTTCATACGGCAATGGAGTCATGGAAGAAGCCAAAGACAGCAACGGCCAAACTATGGGTAAATAGCTGAATAGATAGCCTTCATAATTAATTAACCAATAGCCGAATAGAAATTTAATCAACAAAAAACTCCATTAGATCCAGATCTTGGTAAAATGTTGTATGAAACCGCTGAAATAATTATTCGTAGTTGTTTTAATCGTAAGTTGTGGCAATTCAATTATATAAAGCTATTTAACCAAGTAATTAACGAATTAATAATAAAATAACAATCGATACTAGCTATTGTTATATCAGTACGCCATGCAATCGATGTTGGACGACAAGATGTACTGAATGAAGATAATAATCGTTTCTTTTCATTTATAGCCTTTTTCCTTGAATTTCAACTATTAACATTACCAGATATGACGAATATCGTAAGTATCCATTTTATTTTATCAAAATTTTAATTTAAATAATAATAGACATCAGATACAATACTATTTGAACATAGCGCTGAAGCATTAAATTTACGTACAATTCTATGTGAAATTAAACGTATTCAACAATGTCGTGATTTGAAGGTAATGCGATTAATAATATATATATATATATATGTGTGTGTATGTATGTATGTATGTTAATAGTATAATAATAGCTATATTCAGATATTGTCTATCCCGTTAATGCATTTCATCAAACGGTAAATAGAACACTATTATTAATAGTATTATATTAAACTATAAATATAGCTATGTATGATTCAAATAATGTTACAATCACCAAATACACAACACCGTTCAGCAGCCGAATCATTACAAGCCAATATTTTCTATGAAAAAACAATTTTAGATTTGATGATTCAATTATGTCAAATACCGACTGCACGTGATGCTGCGTAAGTTATTAATAGCTATATATAATTAATAGTTAATAATAATATTATAATTATTTAATATAATTAGCTATTTAATAGATTTAGTAGCAATGATTCACATATTATTAAAGATGCTTGAACAATATGCGCAAGAACGTAGACATGTATTCGTTCGACAACACCGAGCGGGTAAACGAAAGAGACAACGTAAAACTAAAGGTAATAGAACAAGACATCATTTTAGTATATAATTAATATTAATTAATTAATAGATGATGAGGATCAAGAAGATAACGAAGAAGAAAGTGATCACAATGACGAAGATGACAATACAAGTGACGAAGAAGAGAACGAGGAAGATAAAAAGAAAAATGTATCAGTTCAGATAACATCAGAACGTCAATTTGAGTTTTCTAAATTTCAAATGGTGCGTTTTTATTAGTACTTTTCCATCATAGTTTATACTAATACTGATTAACGCAATAATAGAGTTTTGCGCGCGAATCGATTGTACAAGTGTACTGTATTCTATTGGAACAACTACCAAATTTGGATCTAATAACGGTGAAACATATTGTTAGTATGTTTCATCGACTCTTTGTTAGTTGCCAATGTGAATGGCTATTTTATAAGGTAACTTACTATGACGGGTATTTCGTTGTTATTAATCATAATAATTGTTACAATTAGCTTTCTGTGTTACAGCTATTTGATAAAGTACTAGATCAATTGTCTAGTCTTGAAAATAATCCTGTCTATGATGCGCTACAGCAATTTATCAACCATTGTACACGACGTTTTATAAAGACATGGCAACACCGCTCTTTTTTAGCAATAGAAGTACGTGTAGTTGCACTGCCTATTTGATAATCAGCACGCCAGTTTCTCACATTTTATTTTTATTTTTACTTGTAGATATTTTTCCCCAAATGGAATATTGCCATATCAAATAGCTCTGATGGCACTCGCAAGAAAGCGAAAATAGCAGCAAACAACGTCAACCAATTGGATACTTCGATTAGCGCGGTAAAGTTTGAAGAGCCGCAAAGCGAGGAAATAGCAGAAACTGAAGAAGACGAGTGGAATGGTCTCCCCCTTGCTTGAAAGTAGTACATGTTGATAATATAAATAGTAATTAGCCATTCATTTGTGATAATAGTAAACATTGTTTGAAATGCATTCCGCCATTACCTCAAACAGTATTACAATGAACTTGTATGGCATCATAGCGGAGCATAAACATGTTCATATTGATTTAATTGGCTATTGTAACAATTGCTGTAAATGGGACAATGTCTTTTCTGACTAATAAATAGAAGTGAGAAATAGGGATGTATTTGATCCCTACTCGTTTTCTTCACACACACACACGGTTACTCACTTTTGGAGGGCAATACTCCTTTTATTGCAGTCTATAACAGCATTTTGTGTTTTATACACACACACTTAAACGACACTCTTTCACTTTACCATTTACTCACCACACACACACACACACTTGTAGCTCTTGTAGCTTCAATTCTTTGCTTGCATTTCTTTTTATCCTTCTAACCGAAGGTAGTCAAGGCAGTTGTTGCAGTTTACTCCAGTGTTTATAGTTGTCATTGTGTTTCTTGGCAGTATATATAGCCTACACACCCGCATAACTACCACTACCAGCACCACTACTACACCACATTCGTACATACTTTGATACGCTATCCCATCATGCGTTGGTCGAAATTGTGGAGTGTATTGGCCCTTTGTGCCGTTCTATCGGCGGGTAAGTAACCGTAACAGTATGGTGATATGACAAACAACAGCTACCAGCCATTATGTTCAAGTATATTGTCACATCTACGAAAGGTGTAGATGAGGCCAGTCCCCTTCTATATATGACATTGAACTTTACAGCTGCTGTCACTATTGCTGCCTTTGTGTATTTAGTCACCAATACTAATATTTATTGCTTTTACATTTACTTTTATTGATATAGGCATCGTTTCGGCCTCTCCTATTACGGATGAGTCATCCACTACAATGAGTGTGTCGCCCACAAGTGTAACCATGTTTGGAGACGAAACATTTGCTGTAACCGTGGAACGTGTTGACGATCTACTCGACGATGATGGCCGTATTATTGCCGAGCGAGTTATGGATGTCAAGCTAAACTTTGATATCAACGACGACGATGTACTTGTCAATGGCGTACCAGTTGATCTTGGTCTATCAACCATCCAGGTTGAAACTGATGTATTGGTTGCACCACGAGGTCAAATGGCTGGTCTTACCGCCGATGATGTCGAGCCAGCATTTGATACGGGTATTGTTAAGCTAAAGGTAAAGGCACAGGCCGATGAAATACTTGTCGATGCCCTCGATATAGACGACTCGAACGAAGAGACAGTCGATATATCAGAGACAATGCTTAAGGTGCGCCGGGTCGTGGTCACTGCTCGTATTCTGGAAATCAACGGCCACGATGTCGTCCAAACCGATCTAATTGAACAGGTTATTGACATTATGCCATCTGGTGCAATTCGCCACAACTCGCCCAAGGCTATTCCTATGCTTGCTGGTCTACCAGGTGTTGCCTTCTTCCCTGATTCAGCTCCCTTTAACGCTGAAGAAATGGCCGAACAAGAACAAATGATGTCACCATGCCATCGTGGTGCTCATCCACTTGCCCAACATGCAGCTCGTGCCTGGCACCGTTTGCCGGTGGCCGTTCGTGTTGGTTTGGCCACTTTCTTCGGCTCATTGCTTGTACTTACGCTCTTTGTTGCATTGCCCCTTGCTATGTATGCTCAATGGCGTGAACGTCGTGACCCGGCCTACCGTGCACTTCATCCTCATAGCGGTGACGATGACGACGATGCCTCTTTGGACTTTGCCTACGATGAAAAGAAGGCAGGCGACTTTAAAGACCCACAACTTATTGTATCTGCCCCACCTGCTTACGAGGAAACCGATGCGCTTGTTAAATCCACTGAAGAGACCGAGCGTCAAGCGTAAACATCGAATAGGACACACCCACATACTGGCATCGATGCATCTTTCAATTTGATGTGATGCTTGTCTTTAGCGATATTTTCTATCACAATAAATGTTTTTCATTCTACTATGAATAGACCCAATTATATGTTATAATTATAAATACTTTATTATAAAACTAATATAAAGCTTATAGTTTATTTTTATTAATGTGCGTATTACAAATAGACAGCGTATTATTAATAAATAACTAGCATCATGTGCCACAATACTTGTAATAACCTTTTAATATTAAAATAATAAATATTACACATTATGGTGTTGTTTACAACTATATTGTAATATTAGAGTATTGTTATTGTTTATTATATTGATTGGCTATATGGTGGTTACCATGGTGTTATATTACCATGAATAACAACAGAGGGAGGGGGACATAGACAGATGTTGTTATCAATAAATTTAATATTGTTGGTATTTAATGTATTGACCAATATCAAATTAGTATTTATACTACTAATGGAATCACACTATTCCAAATACTAAATTATTTGTAAGTATATAATAGCAATTATATAATAAAGCATTAGTTATTAGCAATGTATCATTTAAATTACCTCGGCAAAGCTTAACCGTAGCATACTAGCGTAGTGGTGGTCATTGCTTGCTCGGGGTCCAGTCTCGTTATTTAAAAATAACAACACGGTTTATTACACTTGTATTAATAATCGAGTAAACGATGCTAGCTATTATCATATTCATAGCACTATTGCCATCGTCTTCATTGTCGTTACTGTTATCATCACACGTGTCGGGTACGGCAGAAGAATTGGACGACTGGCCATCATCTCGACCTAAATCAAACACAATGGCTGAATGTTCCGCCTGATACTGCCGATCTAGTGTACTAGCATTGATAAATACCGTGTCGGTGTCGACGTGAACGCCGCGGCCCTCGTGTATATGACCAAACACGTGAACAAGTGGACGAACTGTTTGTACTCGGGATAGTAGATCATCACAGCCACACGACTCACCCGTAACGACTCGATCAAGAATGCCGCGCGGTGGCGAATGTGTAATAAGAATATCGGTATCCTCGGGAATACGCCCCCATATTTCTGGATGCGTGTTTTATGATTATCATCAACATCATAGGAAAATAAGCCATTGATTGCTGGCCATTCACCGATATATATATATATATAAATAGATAAAGCTACTTACTGCGCAGCGATGATCCACGTGGCTTATTAAAAGCCCAGCCGCCAAATTCCGGTTGCCATGGACTACCGTAGAGCGACCATCCTCCGTTGGCGTCACTAAGCCGATAAGCCGTATCCTCGAGATACTGAATACCGTAGCCGGCTTCGGTCAGTATCCGCTTAACGGCCGCAGCATCTTCCGGCACTCGGTGAAAGCTATTACAGTATTGTGGGTAATTTTCAGTATCAAATCTATTCAACAGAACGATAGTGTCAACAAACCACACTAGAAAGTGGTAACCAATAAAAAATCGCATTAGACAATCACTTGCGTTAAATCATGATTCCCGGCAATAATCAGCTTAGTTCTAGAGAGTGATTACAATAGTAACAGTAATAATAGCCATTATAGGCCAATAGGCCATTATTAGTGGTCCAATATAAATGCACAGTCAAATATACTGCCTACGGATGAGGTAAACTTGCCAGCCATGCCACTGTACTCAAAACTTGCGCCTTTGTTCCGGTATAGGTGAAATCGCCTGCATGAACTGGTGTCAATGCAAGGATGCCGCATTAATTGATTGTTCAATGCTCAGAGGTGCAATTAGTAACTTACTTAAGACATCGCCCGCCGGTACAGGAAATGTATTATCTACATTATTATGTGTATCGCTCATACAAACAAAGCGGGTGAAGCCAGGCGGCTTCTCAGCAGTGATGATATCGGCATTCTCGTACAAAATAATACGAGTACCGTTGTCCCGGGACAGTGTTACCGATTCACTCTCACAATACAGCTCCTCGCTTGTCGTATAGATACCCGGGTGCGGTACACTACTCGACGCGGTCGACGTAGAAGAAGCAGGTGTCATCGCGTTGTCCAACTGGTCATTGCTATGACTAGTGGAACCCGCTTCTCTAGCCGACGGTGTGTAACCTGTTTGACTACGCCAGTCATTTAATAAACGAGCAAACGCCATATTCGCAAAGGCTGCAAAGTAGACAGCAGTAGCAGTAGCAGCGACAATAATAGCAAATAACGGCAAGTCTATGCAGGTAGGTAGACGGTAACGTAGATAGGTAGGTGAGTGAGTGAGTGAGTGAGTGAGTAAGTAAGTATGTAGGCGGTATGTAGGCGAATAGACAGACAGGCGAGCAGGACGCAGACAGAGAGAGTAAAGTGTACAACTCCGAAGCAAGGAATATGTGAGCCAAAGCAGGCCGTTTTAAGCTGGCGAGAAAAAGGTAAGCAAGAGACGAATACAGACATAGCCACTGTATCTATGCTGTCAGGCGACAACCGTATCACCATGGCATATGCTGAGCCAAAGGTGCGTGTTGTTATAAATTGTGTGCATGAGTGTGTCGTGTGTGGGCATGGGAGCCTTGTCGCTACTGCTACTGCTGCTAGTCTTATGCATCTCATGTTTCTAATAGAAAAAGTGAATATAGCGCCATTCATTCACGATCATGTAGGCGTAATATCGTCGTCTATTTCATGCTTCTCAAAGATTGTCTCAACAACAGCACGTTGTCTCATTGATGCATACCATGTGCATATTTAAGCATTGGGACTGCTAAAAGACAGGAAATGGCGCCAGTGCTGCATCGCCAAATATGCAATTTCACACCACTAGATTGCTGGTAAATCTGGTGAATTGTTTTGGGAATATTTCCTTTCTATCTCTTTCTACACTATTTACCTACAAGTTGTTATTCTACGGCGATTTATTGATTTTAATACACGTATTCAAAGCCGATACAAACATTAACGCGTAAAATTGATGCTTTGTATTGTATCATATAGCTTTAGTTGTTATTGCTGCAATCTGCCTCTACACGTGTCTACAACAAGAAGACAAACACCAATAGATTAATAAAATTGAGTATGGCATATCAAGCACTAAAACTAGACTTACTTTGACGTATGTTCAATAATGACTTGCTATTCGCTGTATGGTAAATAGTTTTGGCTTTGACTATAAAGCTTTTAAAGCCAGAATCAAAAAATTCGAATTATTCTGCTATATACTATGTAGTTGAAAATCAGTATATATTGAAAATATTTAATAGTTTTGAGTAACAGATTGTATAATATCTACTAATAAATTTATTTACATATTTCAGGAATAACAATTACATCTAACGTGCTTTTGCATATTATAAATATTATTGAGTAGTAAGCCAGTAATGCTCTTGAACTGTAATGGTTTGTATAACAAACTACTATGGCTATGTTTTTTAATTTATACATGATTTTGTATTTGGCGTATTGCTCTTATATCGTAATAATAATTTAAAATTTAAAATTTACAATAAATAGAATGCCATTCTTTTGATAACAGCACTACAAGTATACATTGCCATTAAATGCTTCCATTAACTGTTAGCGTAATATTTATTGATATTAGCAAGTACCCATTTAATCTTGGCATTTAATTGCCAAATTACATATTAGCCGAGATGCAATTAAATAAACCATGTCTTTATTTTAAAGCAGAAGCTTATTGGTGTTTTCCCTAAAAAAATGTGGAATAAATTGGTATGTTGTTGAAATAATAAATTGCTATGCAATATTGTGATTTAACTGTGTTTGTCTATTGTTCAGTTGCTAGCTATTTGAGCTTGGCTTCGGTCTTTAGTTTCTCCTTTAGTGTCATTGCCAATAAGGAGAAAAGTGATCGCACGGATTGGCATCGGAGTTATCGTGAGTGCTGTACCCCTGAAATATGAACATACCTATTGATCTTCACGTCTTGGTTGGACATTCCGAAAAATTTACTTTTGTTAAGTTTCATTTATTAAAGTTTACACATGAATAAATGCGTTGTAATGCTTGGTTACCCAATAGAAATTTCCATGCAATATTACGTTTTTTCTTATTCTATGCAATATAGTTTACAAGTCGCAACTTTTTTTATCTATTACCATATGAATATTACCAATAAAACGATGGATGAACAATTCTATATTATAATACAATAAATCTATGTATCAAGGATTATTTAAGTAATTGAAAAACGAAAACACATAGTGCTATTGGGCTTGAAGGAATGTTTTGAATAACAAATAGCCAAAATTGTCAGTATTATTACAATTAGTTAATATTTGTAAACTGACGAGGTTTCAGTTTATATTCATATAAATACTTAGTAATACTGGTTTATTTTTGATATACAATAAATATGTTTAAATTGCATTCGTTTATCATAATTTAGCATTTTAAATAACGCATTAGAAATAGTTACCCACGTTTTATAACAATTTATTTGCAGTGCAATACTGTCAAGATTTAATTTATGAACATAATAATATTGCTTATTTTATGCAATAAATTATTTTTAATAATTCATTCATGCAATGTTTAATATCAAAAAGCTGTTGTACTTTGACTTCCACTTTTCTTAACACTTTAGACACAATTAAACACTCATTCTATAACATGTATAATATTGCATTCAACATTATTAATTCATATGTAATTAATTAGTTATCTTTATTATTGTTTTGATATATATTGTTATTATGATATTAGCTGTTCAAATGCCATTTATCTAGTTAGGTTGGCTATAGAGGAAGTGGTTGTTTAATAAACGACTTTTAATAATTATGTTAATTTTGATTTTACATCAAAATATACCCAAGATGTAATACAAATATTAGAAAATAAAAGAACCATTCAGATACACTAACAAAGATGCGGAACGGCATGGAATTGCAATCATATGGCTTCTACTAACATTCAACCAATCTTTCTACAGCCGTGGAATGTTTATAACCACTTAAGCATATGAGCTAAACATAGAAACAATACCAATAGGCTTGTCGGTGTTTACAGCATGGTAATAACCAGTTGATGGTCATCGTTGCATCATATAAAGCAATTTGACTAGACTACTTTGGTATAATTTGAGTAAAAATCTCAAATAAAACTGCCGAACGTGTTATTCGGCCACGATTGAATTATATTCACGTATGGTAGGCTGTGATGTGCATGTCTATTTTTATATTCTAGTTTATATACCTCGTGTATATTCCGATTTTTAAAACGATCTTTTATGCATTCCAAATACGGTTGACTAAGTTTGATGCCTTTTCTTTTGTAAGTTATTCAGCACATGCCGATGTTCTAAGCTATAAAGCGAAAGCATACTCGTCTTGACTACCTACTATCAACTACCATTCAATTCACTTTTAAATTTCATACTTTTCTTTTCACGAATTTATATATCGTTGATCAAAAGCTGATATACAATGATCTTCTTGAACAAGCTTAACGTTATTATTGCTATCTACATCTTAGGATTGTATTAACTGCCCAGGATGCTACTGCTGCTGCTGCTGCTGCTCCTAGTCGGAATAAACCCTGTATGTAGCTATGTCGATGAACTATCTATCAACAAAATATTTGCTAACATGCGTCAAGTTTATAAACTAAGTGATCTTTCCGATATCCCAAGAAATGAATTTAACGAGTTTGGTCGATCTTCGGTTTCTATAAATTTTGCATTTAAATGCGTTAATGGCGTATGCCGTACTACTGGTGTCGATGGCGTTAAACCCATCACCATTGCGTGTGGCAATGACAAGCAAAGCAATCCTAACGATCGTTCTCTGCAAGTGTATCGAGTACGTATTAGCAGTGCATTATTAGATAGTCACTAATTAGCTGATATATCAAAACAGAGTTTAATGAGCTTTAGTTTAGCAAGACTGGGTCTTTCATTGGCCAATAATTTAATTGTTCGTCCCGTGGATTATTTCAAACTAGAAGATGGCACTTGCTATATTATTCCGGAAATATGCAAATGGACACTCGAACAGAATAAATTAGCGTTTGATGCGCTTCCTAAAGGTTTAAAAAATACTAGAAAAGAGAGTGCAATTGAACAATTTTATGAAGGTAAGCATTTAAACTATTCTAGCATAACCTGGTAATTAATTGTAAACCAGGTATAAATAGTTTACATAGCTATGGGTGGCTATATGATTTGCAGCCAGAAAGTACGTCCATGTAATGATAAACTACTGACTTGCTAATGTTCATGATTGCTAGATATTTGTATTGGAAATGACATGCAAATTGTGTTATACAATTATAAAAATCCACAACCACCAAAGACTGCTGTAAATTCTAAAAAAGATTATGAGCATGAAGTACGATCCAAAATTGATTCAATGGTTAACAGTATTGTGAATAATTATTTCAGGATCTAGCAAAGTACATAGACGGCCTCAGTACAAACCTTGGACGACTCTCAGCAGTCGATTGACACTTTTGTACTATCCAATCTACAAGCATATTGGATACAATGGCTACACATATCATTAGACGGTACTTTTATGGTACAACCAAACACAATAAACCTATTGTTAACGATCAAACTAGCACAATTATCCAGAGTCAGCGTGCTTATTCTACATTTATTGTTTACTATGTAGCAATATATAACTTATTAATATTCATCATAATTGAATACACTGACAATAGATATTCAAAAGCCCTTAAATAAACTTATAAATAAAAGAGCAAATGCACACGCAAATTAATTTATAACTTTTTGTATACTGCAATTTACTAAACAACAACAGTTTTATTAAATAAATTAATCATCAGCACTATTACTATTAGGCCGCCGATGAAATCCGATATAGATGGCATGACCGCTGGATGTAAACTATTATTAAGGTTAGATATTGCTATGCTATAGTAATTATCTGATAATTACACGATAGTTTGGATCAATAATGCGTCCGGAAGGAAGAATCACTTGCCGATAGTGATTACTATTGTGATAATAAATAAGGCTAAACGGTCTAAACGCTTGCTCCATCAACTTACCTGCATTGATAACCTACTCGATGAGGGATATAACTAGCAAATAAGCCCCACTAATAACATCTACTGGTTAGTATATATTGGGCCACGGACAATAAAGCCACCTTATCGCCACAACCGTATGTTTTTGCCACCTAAATACTTATTAATAAATTACCAAGCAATACAATTACTTTATAGTACATACTTCAACAAATAGATCTTCCTCCTCTTTACTCCAATCGCCAGTCCACTGCTCCTATAATTGTTATAGTTACTAGATAGCTAATGTACACAAACTAGTAGTTTGTCTAAAATCCTACCTCTCCCGGCTCATTATGACGATAAAAGTAAGCATTAGGATTCTTTTTAAACAGCTGTTTTGATACCAGTCGAGCCTCTGAGACACCGCCTGCAACTTTTCGGGAAAGCTTGCGCTTTGTGCCTGAATCAATATAATTGCGTCAAAATAGCCGTGCATTTGAATAGCATCTTCGTCACAATAACTTACCATTGCCCAGTGGGTCATCAAATGAAAAAGTACCGCCACCGTTCTTCTCCCATGCTTCAGCCGCGCTTGCTTCTAGTCCGTACTTTTCTATCAGTGCCTCATTAACCCATCCTAAGAATTGAACACATTAAATTAGTTAAATTAATAATAGCTGCTTTACCGTGATACATACCACGAAAGTGTCCATCGACCTTTACGGCACATGCCTTGGTCTTGTCGTCAAGATACTCGTCTGCTGAGCGCAGTACGCCTTCCAAATCATCGGTCTACTAGCCAATGGAATTAGCTGTGTTGATACATATAATCTCGCCATTAACCTGCCATATAGTTTACTGCTGTCGCATCTGAATCGGCCGATTGATCTGGATCGAGCAGTAATGGCGATGGCAGTCCACCTCTTAAACGAGCAGATGCTCGACGCGGCGTAGCAATATCTATTATTTATTTTAAACCATTTAAATAAATAAATAAAAATAATAAAGCTTATTGCAACTTACCCGTTATTTAGGTGTAGTGCGTTGTCGTTTAGCACTTCTTTAAAATGTAAAAGTTGAATGTAAGTTAACTGGCATTCCTGGCTATTACTGCCACACTTTTACCACTTACCGACGCCCTTTATCTACAGAGTTTGGTGTAGCAACTCCTGTATCTTTTGGTCCTTTTGGTATTATTGCTTCGATATTCAATGCCTTAAGCATTTCCTGATTTCTAGCAATATTTTCCTGACGCTGTAATTCATAGTCAGACATGCCATAGTTTTCTAAAAGTAGCCATAAGTGCTTGTGTATCACAGCAATATCATTACTACCTTTATTTGAACTGCTGGGACGGCCTCTTGGTTTAGACTGACTGCTTGTGTGCGGTGTTTTAGCATGCATCTTAGCTGAAATGAAAAAGAAAAACACGAAAATGATAACGTCACGTGAAGGCGTCTTTTCAGTAAATAAACAAACATCACAGTAACAATTTAATCTAATTTAACCAATACTGCTTATAAATGTAGCACATTATTAACAAGTACTATGTGGTAAAATTAATAATGCTACAATTGCTAATTATCAATAAACAGCCACAATTTGATAAGAATTGATTATGTTAAAGTAAATAAACTAACAATTAATTGTTGCTTTATTGCATTAATAATTCTTTAAACAATATTCGTCAATAAAAATATCCTATTGAATTGGATCGGCTTGGGTGGCTGGCTCTTGTGCTTCAGCTTGGGCTACAGATGGCTTATCAAAAACTGTATGAACCTTCTCGTGCGATAACATCTCCTTAGCATCCATGAATAGTCGCCAGTCCTTAAGACCGTCAAACACGTCATGAATACGCTTTCGGAATTCCAAAAGCGCCTTGCGACTATGCTCGGCCAGCTCATCAATCTTAACGTTCAAGTCATTCTGCGCATCATCAACTTTATCGTCGGCCCAGTCAAACAAATCGGCAACCGTTTCCGATCCTTCGTGCAAGTCTTTGTGAAACTGCTCTTTAAGCTTACTGAGTCGGCTGCGGATGCGCTGGCCAAAATCGTTCTCCTTTTCCACGTCGCTTTCACCGTCTTTCTTCTGTACAGCAGCTCCATCAGCGGTTGGTGAGGATGATCGGCTAGTTGTTTTACCAACTGCCGTCTCCATCTTGATTTGCACCTGATCGAGCAGCATAGGAGTTGTCACATCGTGAATAAAAATACAAACAACTCGATCAGGGAAACGTTTAGCAATATCCGCGTACACTTCTGGGTCTTTCTCGCCCGAGTCACCAACGAGAATGAAGCGGCGATGTGGGAAATCGTTAAATATATCAATAATACGATCTTGCTTGGTCTGGCCTGGTACATCTTGCAATACTGCAGAAATGCCGTCGTACATGCGCAAATGAGCAGCACCTGGTGGGAATTGATGTTCACGGAAGAACTGGTCAAGCATTGGGTAGAGTTGCCATGGACCGTTGCTTACGTAATGGAAGGCAACGCCACGCTTATACCATTCGTTGTAGACACTAGCCATGCCTGGCACGTCGGTTGTTTTTTTGAAGAATGTATTACCCAGCACCGTCTTTACACCATGTAAAATACCTGTCATTTTGATGGTATCATCAATATCGGAAATAACTGAAATACCATGTGGGCTAATAAGATTAACTACGCCATAGGTAGGCGTTTGTGGTTCGCCAGCAAAAAAGGCACGCAGTTTAAGAAGTGTACGCTCTTTGCCGCTTTCAGAAGAGTTGTGCCACTGCTTGACCAAGTCGCCATCAACACGCAAATGGCCACGCAAGTAACCCGAATCGGCAAGTAGTTCCATTGATGGTGCATTGTCCGGTGTAGCTGGCCGTGGTGGCAATGGCAGCTTTTCATCGTTGGATGATGTGTCCGATTTATCATCATCACAGTCATCACCACAACCTTCACTGTAGATATGATCGGCTGGATCACCGTCCAATTCAAACTTTTCTGGTGTTGTCACACCAATGGCTTGGATACGCACTGGCTCATCGGGCGTATCGACAGCAAAGAACATACGGGTACGTTGCTCAAAGTGAGTATAATGCTCGTCATTAGTACTAAGACCGCCCAATACACGTGCGATACCTAATTCGTATAAATTATATTAGTGCTATGTGCCAACGACTATCATAACCATAAACTATTTACCTAGTGCTAAGCGACGACGGTTGCTTTTCCTAGGAAAGCCAAATATCCATCCGTTGGTTTTGACGGTCCATTCACCTGCATCTCCTTCGCCATTTTCTACATAGATCACATAACATGATAAATAAACTGTTTACTATTAAACACGCCACTTACCAACACGCGAACTCCAGTAGGCATAGGTAGGAAAGAGTAGACACTGCTTATATAGCTTATCGTCCTTTGCTATTTCCTCCTTGGTAATAACGGTTACCTCCGTAGTAACATTGGTGCTACTTATGACCTGCTCTCCAGTAATTATTTCGTTGGAGTGGGCGACCTTTTCGTTAAACCTCTGCGTGGTCGTGGTCGTAGTTACGGTGGCTGTTTTGGTAACTGCCGCCTCCGCTTGCACAATGGATGTTTGGTCAAGTTCTTGCGTCATTGCGAGAAAGATGAAGAGAGTGAAAAGAATAACGAAAAGAGAACGGCTCATCCTAGCCTGCAGTATTTGTCGTCCAGCCTTTGTGATTATCGAAATTGGTGCGACCTGTGGCTTCATTGTCTTCCAGCTATTTTTATACCTTTGCGACACCGCCAACGCCATTCAGGTGGTTGTTTCTGTAGCATGCTGACCGATAGCTAATCAAGTAAACGGCCGGACACGTGGTCAGCTAATCCTGCGCTGATTGTTTTTTTTGCTACTCGTTATGGCTTTTTTAAATTTATATTCCAATACAAGCAAAACTTCATTTGCTCCGCTGCCACGACGGCTAAGGCAGCATTTTTAGTAATTTTGTTCACATGTTGAAAGTGCTACTAACACGTTGTCTATTGCTATATATATTGTAGTTGCGGGGCCATTTAGATCTTGGAAACTTCGATTATTATTTCCATTGTCGTTTGATGGTAAAGTTGATGCTTCTAACTACTTAATATACTTGTGCTAGAAGCTATATTGATGAACTATTATTAGCCTATTAATGTATACCGGATAGTAGCGGTTATGAATTTAATGCTGAAACTAGTAATTTAATAATCTACAATATCCAGTTATAGAAATAGAATTAATTATGGTAGTCGCTTAATGATTCTCCGATAGCTGTTTATCTGTTATGAACAGAGGAATTTCAATGACAGTTTATCACTCGCTTATTAAATTACTACTAAATAATTCAATGATTTAATATTTCTAAATTTAATTATTCTCCAATAACATTTACCCGTTAAGCATGTATAGATGAGCTTCAATGCTAAGCTATTATTTGTTCATTATATTTATTATGCTACATACTACCATTACTAAACATACGGTTTAATTAAGCATTGCATTCCATAATTTCTTGCTTTTATTTAACTATCTATACTGTGAATTTAACTGTGAATTAAAAAATGATATAAAGCAAAACAAATAGTGTGGAATAGAATGGGAATGATATAGGTAAATGGTGGATATATGCATATTGAATAATAATCTACAATAATGAGTATTTGATGATTGATATCACTCACCATCCATCATCATGTTCAATAGATTGGATGTTATTAAAATAATCGTTTAGTATCTAAATTATACTAAACCATTAAAATGTTTGCAGTAATAGCCATGGTTAAACGACTATATTTGCACTATATTTGCACAATTAAACTACAAATTCGTTTTATTGAATATGGGATGCGTAATAAGTTATATTGGGCGTCAAATTTATTATCGTGGTTTTTCTGTATAAATATTTCTGTTATAAATATTAACATATCGTTACATTCTCGCAGTGTTGCAATATGGATATTTACATTGTTTTTATTCTATAGCCTTCCACAGTTTCATATCGACCTATTTGATTTTAACTAGTCCAGCAATTATTAGCCATAAATAATCAATTTAATAAATACTTCTAATCAAACAACAAGTTTATCCATACTCATATTATTGTTTTATCCGCCTGCATGGCTCAATAAAAAGTTTATAAAAAATATTGGTAATTGAATTAAAGACTGACTGACAACAGCTATGAATAATACGTAACTACTGATAAATAAACGATATAGAATAGAACGAATACAAAATAAAAACTATAGGATTAGCAGCGTTGAGGTTACAGCATATATAATCTTACTATCGACGCATAATATTCATGCATATTGTAAGAATGTAACATTTGCTATCTCCAAAAACTATGAGCATTATAGAAATGTAATTACTTATTTTCGATATCTATAGCCGGCTTAAAATAGTGTTTCTAATGTAAATAAATGCTGAAAATTAATGATATCTAAAGCAAAAAACAATAGTAATAATTTATCTATTAAATTATTGCTAATAATACGTGTAACTTACGTAGAATAAATTAATATGTATGATATTTTGCACAAGTATGCATATGACATATAGGTAGCTATTGGCAAAGTATACCGTAGTTGTATTGTGTGATAGTGCAATGACTATGATATTACACTAATTAATGTGTAAAAATAATAGTTTTTAGCCATTTATGGCTTATATAGCTAAAATATAGTAAAATAATTGCCGGATTCAAGTTCTCCATGCTTAGCTGATCAGATTGGTATAAAAACAGAACGGCAATTTTTGAAAAAACAATTAGCTAAAAATGCAATTTACATATTTTCAATGCACGAAGTCAAACATTGACAAAATTACGTATAATTTTATGTAGAATAAAGCAAATTGTTTTATATTTTGCACAAGTATGCATATGACATAAATATAGCTATTGATAAAGTATAGCATAACTGTATTGTGTAACAAGGTAATAGTTGCTATTATACGCTAATAAATGTGTAAGAATAACAGTTTTTAGTCATTCATGGTTTATATACTTAAAATACAGCAAAATGATTGTTGAATTTGAATTTTCCATGCTTGGTTATACATATTGTATAAGAAATAGAACAATGATTTTTGCAAAAAATGTTGGTCGAAAATGCAATTTACGTGTTATCAATTAACGAAAAACTTATTAAACTTCATGATTTTACAATCTAATATTAAAAATAAATTTAAACTAAGTAAATCCGAAATGCTATACAATACTATAACAAATAATAATAACAAGTTATTATGAAGGAATACCAATGTGCTGTGACAATTTATGTCATATACATTTATGCATAACGTAAATCTTTGCTAACTAATTTACACGTAAATTGCATTTTTGACCAACATTTTTTGCAAAAATCATTGTTCTATTTCTTATACCAATCTGTATAACCAAGCATGGAAAATTCAAATTCAACAATCATTTTGCTGTATTTTAAGTATATAAACCATGAATGACTAAAAACTGTTATTCTTACACATTTATTAGCGTATAATAGCAACTATTACCTTGTTACACAATACAGTTATGCTATACTTTATCAATAGCTATATTTATGTCATATGCATACTTGTGCAAAATATAAAACAATTTGCTTTATTCTACATAAAATTATACGTAATTTTGTCAATGTTTGACTTCGTGCATTGAAAATATGTAAATTGCATTTTTAGCTAATTGTTTTTTCAAAAATTGCCGTTCTGTGTTTTATACCAATCTGATCAGCTAAGCATGGAGAACTTGAATCCGGCAATTATTTTACTATATTTTAGCTATATAAGCCATAAATGGCTAAAAACTATTATTTTTACACATTAATTAGTGTAATATCATAGTCATTGCACTATCACACAATACAACTACGGTATACTTTGCCAATAGCTACCTATATGTCATATGCATACTTGTGCAAAATATCATACATATTATTTATTCTACGTAAAGTTACACGTATTATTAGCAATGCTTTATTACTTTTTAATTCAAATTTTATTAAATTCTATCACCTAGCGTTATACTACGGTGATAGGTGATTGGTATTGTCACTGTCTGTCTGCTACACATTAAACAATTTCATTAAAACTTTACATTCCCATTTGGCATTTCCATTTTACCACCGAAGCACTGCATAGTTCAATTGAACAAAATGATATTTTGTTTTGCAATAACATTCTTTTTTAGTGAATTAGACGTGTATGCTGCACCATCACGTAGTATTCCTTTCTTTAAGCCGGTCTATTTAGGTTCTTTTGTTTCTCTCATCGTGAATAATGAATTTTTAGAATGAAAAGGACAATAGAATGGATTGAATTGAAATAAAATGGATTGTTAATTATTTATTAAATGTTTATTTTGTTATTATATAGTTAGCGATTCATTTAGTCACGCGTTTATGTGTGTTGTTTATTGTTTGCATTTAGCATGATTAAAATATGTAATTTGTTAGGCAATACCTGACGGTCAGGCTTGACATATTGAATGCGGTGCAATACACGCATTATTTCAATAATTTATCTATTGAATGGTATTGAATGTTTGTTTTTGCGCTAACACGCGCGTGTTCATATTGTAAAATTCTGCCGTAATTGATATTGGTCAATACGGTAAATTTATGGGTAATGGTTTTTATACGTAATGGAGACAAAAATAAATTTTGGACAAAAAGGCATATCGTTTATTAAAATGTTACTAATAAATACTGATAATAAGGCTAATAGTAAGTGGCATTGTAGATCTCGTATGCATGTCTCACACATGTTTAATTAAAAAATTTCTATGTAATTGTTACAATATTACTTTCTATTAAAACATTGCTAATAAATTGATTTGAATACATAATGTGACATACTATTTGATTTTTTTGAAACACTTGAGGTTGATCATTATTGTTGTTGTTGCCATGTGTAAAAAGATTGGTCGAATATTAATAGAAGCCATATGATTGCAATTCCATGTCATTCCGCATTTGTTGTTATTGTATTTGAATGGTCTCTTTTATTTTCTAATATTCTGCTATTACATTTTGGGTGTATTTATGATGTAAAATCAATATTAATACAATTATTATAAATGTCGTTTATTAAAAGTCACTTTTCCTATAGCCAATCTGACTAAATAAATGACATTTTGAACAATTAATATTATAATTATATATATATATATTAAAGCAATAATAAAGATAACTAATTAATTGCATTATTTATGATAATTAAATGAATCAATTAATGTTGATGCAATATTATACATATAGTAATGAATAAGTGTTTAATTATATTAAAATTTAAGAAAAGATGATGAAATGAGTAAAGAAAAATGTGGGAGTCAAAGTACAATAGCTTCTATTATATAATAATTAGTATATTTGATAAATAAGCAGTATGTAATTTGTTGTTAGTGCTACTATGTTTATTTTAATATATATTATCAATACAAATCCACATGTATTTATTAGTATTGTACTGACCATTACAACTGAATAATAAAAACAATGATTTAAAAGTTATATGAATATGCCATGAAAGTACATAAACACTGGTACTGAATTTATAGTATTTATAACAGCGAAATGAACATAATAAGTTGAAATTTATAAAAAACAAAGTTAGAAAGAAACAGAAAACAACTCTGAATAATATGCGAGCATTGAATAATAGGATAGATATATTAGAGTGAATAGCAGCGCTGAAGTTATAATGTATGTATGAATGAGCAATAAGCAAAATAGTTTAATTTTAATAATAATACTGCTAGAACAAAATAAAAACAGTTTGGGTAGCGGAAGACTAGGAGGGTATAAATGATATATAAAATAATGAATGTATGGTAAGAAAGCATATATGATAGCATGGAATAGAATGGGATGATATAAATGAATAGAGTGTATGTATACTGAATAATGAATCTATAATGATGAGTATTTTGGACCCTGATGTGAATTACTTTTGTTTCCTGTTCAATAGAAAAAAAGTTTAATTTAAATGTATGAATGTTATTAAATGCAGTTATTTAACCACCGAAGTACAATAAATGAGTAATAAATTGCATTTAGATGACTAAATTTATTATTTAAATAATTATATTGTATGCAATGTAATGGAATAGAAGCATATATAGTAAAAATATAATATTTATTGTTTTTTGTACTTTATAAACTAAATACACTAATATGAATATTTACAAGATGGTGCCTAATTAGTTGGTTAGTTTACATAGCAACGACTTAATAAACACTTACATCCATTGCTGATTTTCACTCGTTTTTCCTGAGTATCAGCAGTCATTGAATGTGGCCGCTTAATACCACGCTGAGGTGTGGAAGCCTCTTGGCAAGCTGTTGTCTCTTCGGCTTCTTTATCGTCTTCAGTTTGATTACTCTCTTGCTGTTGGCTTGGTTTTATCTTGGCCTCTTTTTCTGGTGACTTCAATGCCAATTCTTCTTGTTCTTCTTGAGCCACATCAGCTTCAGCAACCGTATCTTGTGGCTTGTTAAACCAAGAACTTGCCAATGCCTGCTCAATAGTGATACGTGAATCGCTGTTAAGAGCAAGAAGATCGCGCACCAGTTTGCGTCCTAGTAAGCAATAAATATTAGTTCTATATAATTATTGTTTGATTTATTTACCTTCTTCTGATACTGCTTCCCAAGTATCATCGAATTCCAAAGGATTGTTTAGTAAATCTAGAGCATAATCCTCGACGATAACATCTTCATTACTATTTTTTACATATGGTAATGTATCTAAATATAAAGGCATTAGTAAAAAATGACAGTTTTATAATCACTTACTTGATAGCATGTAATGTAATGTAGCACCAAGGCTCCACACATCAACTTGGTGGCAATTGCTGGCTGTCAGTTCCATTGTATTCAAGGCTGCTTGCAGATTAATATCAATTTCTTTAGCTTTTGCAATTGCTAGTTTTTTAAGAGCTGATTTTAGAACCATTTCTGGTGCCATATAACCTAGTGTTCCACGCTTCTTTTTTGTGGTGGCGGTGAATCTGGAACAATTTTCCAAGCAGCACCAAAATCTGTAAGGACAATCGCTGGGTTGTTGATGCACTTTCGCAGCAATATATTTGCTGGCTAATGTAGACACGGTTAATTTCAGTCATTGTTAACATTTCAAGTACTTACCTTTATATCTATTTGATAGCAATACGATTAACAATGATATTTGTTAGTAGCAATAATAAACACTCATTTCAACTTACCACAGTGAACAATATGCTTACTGTGTAAAAACTATTCAAAAGTCATTAATAAATTATTGTATTATGTTGTTACTTACCTTTACTGCTTCCAGCAGCTGTTTAAAAATGTGCCTAGCCTCATCTTCAAGAAGAGGGCCATGTTGTGCACAATGGTTGTGTAAATCTCCGCCAGCTACATACTCAAGCACCAAGTAGCTGTACATTGTTGTTTCATGCGCATCAACTACTTGAATAATGGCTTGATGTCCTTGCGCCATACTGAGTATGGTGCTTTCATCGGCAAAGCTATTTACGTAACCTTTTCTGACTGCCTCCGCAGTTTTTTTCTTATTTGAAATTTTTATGGCAATTGGCGCCTTGTTGCTGCGCATTTCTCCATAAAATACGCTGCAAAAGCACCACTATTTTCATGTTATCAATATGCTAATTTAAATGATATAAGTACTTACGAACCAAGCCGTTGGTCCGTTACAGCATATTTGCTGTTGATTGTCTAGAAATGTGTTAATGTATAGACTTAATATGTTAATATTGCTGACTTACTGTGCCAAAATCAGGACTTAGGTCTTCGATTCTTAATG